>JASMMZ010000008.1:88590-387771 GCA_038502455.1 Anisogramma anomala | reverse complement strand
CTTCCCGCCTTCCCTCTCCCCAACCTCACCTCCCCTCGTGACCCCTTCCTTTGGGAGATGGGGAGTGAGGTAGGCTTGGGGACCGCTGCTAATCTGTTTGACAGAGGAGCAGTGCGGCTGTGGCGAGTCATTCATGGTGTAAAGCGCTGGGGGCGAGAAGGCCGAGATTCGGACTGTGAATGGGAGATAGTCTCAACTATTCCCACGCAGTCAATGAGGAGGCCACTAATGAGCGAGACCTTCAGGCAGAGCATCAACATGGAGTTTGGGAGACACCGGTTCACAATTCTCATGCGCGGGCGGGCCAGAACTGGTTAGAGCCTGGTTCTTTTGGAGACAAGAAGAAGTGGGTGCAGTTACTACGTTCTCAACCGGCGCCAGGCGGTCCCCGGCAATGTCACGCACGCCCTTGTGCATTCATCCGTTAATAGCAGCAGGTACTTAATGTTCCTGCCTGCTGTCAGGAAAGGTGACATGCCACAACCTGCATTACTGTGTAGTCGTCCCTCGTTTCCAGCGTGTCCTGTATGGCCTGCCGTGCATGTATACACAGTCATTAGAAATGGCATCATTGTCCACGTGATAGATCATCTTGATTGGGAAACATTGCGTAGGACAACTGCTCGCAGGGCCGACCGGCACGGGAAAACAACACTGCTGGGGCGCGGGCCGCCCGCCCGCTCAGTCCACCGACAAGAAAAGAAAAGAAAAGAAACACGGTGTTGGGACATGGTCAATTGCAATTGCAATGGCTGCAAGCTGATTTGCTGGGTGCCCATTCCAGCATAGGGCACGGGCCAAGCTTTAGCCCCATACTCATTAGGGGGTGTAGACCAGTTAGCGGTTTTGCCCAACTTAGATCCTATATCCACCACCTGACTGACCTTGGTAAATACTACTTGTTCCTTCGACCACGATTCGAATCGACAACTCGTTGTAATATCCAGAGACCTATCAAGACTGCTTAGTGCTTACCGGCAAGTTAGGCACAAATGAGTTGGGTAGTGTCACAGCCTGGTGCCTGGGCTAGTGGTCACCAGGGATCTAGCCCTGGCGGTTACCATGCTCCCACGATGCTCTGGAGCCGTACTGTCACGTGACCAGGTCACCCCTTTTTCTGTAGCTTGTAGTAGCTCCTTAGCAAAGGTTTCTTTCTCTCTCTCTTCATCGAGGATTATATATAGTATCCAACTGTTAATAGCGATAGCTTCAGTTTAGTCCCTTTACATATCATCCTCAATCCTTTTTCCCGACGGTATTTTAGTTGCTTATAGGTAATTATAGTCTAAAGTTATACTTTTCGACCTTTTAAATTTGGACCTTTAAGTTTAAAAGTAAGTTTTCGACCTATGCGTTAAGAATTAGCTTTAAAACATTTTAATAATGTAATACAATTCATTAATTGCCTAATACAAGCGATTTACCGAAACTTTATATATAAAGTTCGTCGAATATGATTACGTTGCTTACGAGAATGCTTTACGTATAAAATAACGAAACTGTTGGTATGGCTTTAGACATTGCAACGTTGTTGATTCGATTGGTCTGATCGAAGTAACAGTAGTATTGCAATAGTTAGGTAGTAGATGTCTCGCTCTAGATTTGGCAGACCGCTAGCCAGTCTGCATAGTAATTTGTATAGCTAATTACTTAGCCTGTGCCCTAGTTCAAAGTGAGCGTATACCATACTTGACTTACAGCTAATATAGTAGGGACATACAAAACAATATACTTAATTTGCAGTCAGTATAGTTAACTTTACTGGTAAGTAAAGTTGACCTACTGCATTGTAATTACTACTATTCTAACACTAGCGGCTTTTTGTTTTGTGCGCATACGCTAGTATAGTCGACTCAACTTTTCCGGTTATTGCTGAATTATATCCTCGTTAATAAGCTGAACTCTTATGAATTTTAGTTGGCTTCCGTATTTAAATTAATCCTAATTAATTTTAATTGCCTTTCAGTTTCGACTCTCGAATTTATCAACTTCTGTATGCAAGTCTTTCGCCACAAACTTACACGTATTATTCTACTATTATCATTAGCTATCTTAACCTACGTGGGTTAAGCTATTAATTACTTTAATTAACCTACGTAAGTTAAGTAGTGTGCTATTACACTCACTATTACTAGTACTGATAGTTATTTTAACCAACATATGTTAATCTATATATTAATTTCACTTAAAATTCGTGGGTTAATTAATATATTATTACTTGTAATTTAACTATACTATTTAAAAAGGTTGTTATTGCTGTCTTTATTACCCTAGCAGTCTTTTAGTTTATTAACGCATCACTATTTGTTAGTATATAACTTAGCTTTATTATATAGCTTATTAACGTATCCTTAATACTTATGATTAGTCTATTACTATTTATAAACCTTTTAAAGGTTTTATTTAACAATGTTTTCATTATAGTATTAACGGGATTATCTTTACTATCTATCTATCGAAACTCTTCGATATTTCTACCTTTATAAGCTTTATAGAGTACTATCACATTGACTATAAAACGTTTTCGCTTATGGTTCTAAGCTTTATAAGGCATTCGAATAAACCTCGCGAATCGGTACTAATTACCACCAAAATAGAGGTAATTTTTAATTATATGGTAATGACGTCAAGGATTTTTTTTTGTACTATACGTATATTAAAGCTAGCTATTATACCGTAAACCTTTAAAACCAGTACATCATAGTCAATCCTCTTATATTTACATGGAGTTTAGTAAATTAAGTTGCCGGTAATAGTAAACTGGTTTTCCTGCCTGTTTTTATTGACGAGGGTTATTAATGTTATAACCCAAGGACCAACTACAGGTCATGGAATAGGCCAGCGGTCCGCTGCGCTATCAGAAGCCTGATGTCCAACACATTAAGCCAGGGATCTCTCTTATGTAAGCACCAAGGGTTAGGGTTTGGACCGACAGGACCGCTCGCGGTCTAGTCGACAACATTGGGACCGAAGGAAGCGACATCGACTTCAGCGGTCCAGTACTGAAGATGGTATGAAGGCACGGATATATAAGGACACGGTCATCACCATATAGATAGTATTTCCTTCATAGCTCTTCAGTTGTCAATCTAAGTATTCAGTCTACACACCTGAATAGCCTAACGACTAGTGATCATTCTACAGTATGAACAAACATCTTCTTGATATTGCACCTTTATTACCTCTGCTACCTTACTGCCAACATAAACCCCTTGACACCTTCTATTTACTTACGGGTATTTAGTGTGATCATTACAATTAAAAAGCCTATCTGTAAGGATAAGTCTGTGTTATTTATAAAGGAACTGTCTCTAAAAACTATCAATTTAGTCTTCAATAGATTAATTAGGATTACACTAACCCCTTAGTCCTAATTCCGTATCTGGCATTTAAACCTCTTATCCAGTCGATTAAAGTTTTTATCCGTTGGATCCTATACTTATACCGCAATCGATAGGTCGTAGAAAGCTTCCTATCGGTAGGGTCTAAAGACCTGTTCATGTGAAATAAGGTAACTAGAAGAGTAATCAAAGATGATTGGTATTTGTAGTAAAGTAAAGATGTGTACAGTCAAAAAGTAGTATCCAGAGGTGTACGTTACAAGTGAGGGCTTATAAGCCCTCGCCCAAAGCGTATAACTCTAGAATACTTCTTCTAGACCGCTCCACGCATTTCCATCGGCCTGGAATAGTATTCCAGACCGATCTATGCATGATGCACTTTACGTCTTACAAGAGTGCAGCTTGCAGGGTGACACGTTATCATGCACCCTATAGGAGTGCACCCTGCAATATAGTGCACTACCCTCTGGCCTATGTATACTATCCGTGAGGGTATATAGTAATATCCACACTTCAGGTTGATATAAAATGACGATATAATTGTCACAGGCGTGTTATTCAAAGTACCGTTAAAACTTAACCACGTTATTTTTATTAATTGTAGCCTAGTTAGCATCTTATCCCTTCTGGTGAAAACTAAAGCTAGTATTAATATTAAGTATACAAATTAACGATCTATTAAAATTAAATTAATTATCATATATCAAAGTTGTAATTGGCATACAATTTGAAAACTTTAAGTCTTTAAGGGCCTGCTTTTCCGATACTAAAAAACCAGCCATTTTAACGAAAAAGGTATCTATAATTTACATACTCACTAAGCCAAATATTTTCCTTGATAGCATTGGATGATACGGATTATATTTTAAAAACTTTATTTTTCGCCATGATTTAAAATACGATTAATAAGTTAAAAACCAATAAATGCCTGTTTTATTCAATACGTATAGTAGTTTAATATATCGTATTAACGTCTCTAGAAGTTAGGTGGCATACAATTCCTATGGTAGTTCCAGTAACACGATCCGTTATAAATCGATCGCTAACTGTGTATACGTTTACGTTATATCACGGCTATTAAGGGTGAACTTTCCTTTAGTTTCAATTAGAAAACTTATTACTCAAGTAGTCACTAAACATTAGCTAATTTTCTAAATCGTTGGCGATTATATAAGGATCTAGTCTTTACTTTTATAACCGTGTTTTTAAGTAATTAAACATAACTTTTCATATAGCTATTCTATAGTTTTACCCTTAACCTTGTATATAATACTCAATCTAAAGATCGTAACATTCTGGTCGTAGGAGTTAAAGTTAGACTTAGGCACGAATTGTATAACTCTTTGAATCAGGAGGCTGTTAATCTCGACCTTATTGTTTTCCTTAAAAGTTTTACCAGAGGTCTTAATAACGCCTTATATCTGAAGCTTTAACGCCAAGTATTCGTCGTCCTTCTCTATTATACTTACCCAAATAATATTATAAATATAGCCCGGTATATATTTCTCGTCCTTAATGTTCTTCCTCTTTAGTGGTTGTTTGCATTGACATAATTTTATTAATTTGTCGATAACTGGTAAAAAAAGATTGTATTAGCTTATTCGCTTAGCGTGAAAATATTTATCGCTATCTTTAATAGCTTTAATATAGGGTTTAACCTAAGTAATACAAAATATTGTAGGGTAGTTAATAATTCTTACAACTACTTTAGGGTTAGCGATATTTGAAATCTTATATAAGCTATCCTATTTTCCTAGCTCTTTCTATACGAGGACTTTACTTCGTAACAACAAAGTAAGTACATCGAGTATCGTAGGGCTGTTTCTGGTATTAAGGGTATTATTAACTTAATGTCGTGCCAATTTCTTCCGTAACTCCTTCAGTATTTTACTACAGGCTATAGCTCTCTTTTGTGTACTTACTAATGGCGTAAATTCACTAGATAGATGTAAACACGCTTTAAAGACCAATAGTATTATTATTGGACCATTAAAGTCTATATTGTTATTCATGCCCTTCACCGCTATTAAAAAGCATGTCTCCTAGTCCGTAAAGTATTTAATCTATAGTGTAAGGACATTATACATTCGGAGAAGTAACGCGTAAACCCTTTCGACTTCTCCAATACTCCAGTAAGCCTTAACAGGCACCTGTTTATACTAGATTTCTATTATCTTAACATCCACCTAAAACTCCGCCGCTGCAAAGTTAAGACTCATATCGTAAATAACGACGTCAGGTAAGCCTAAGTACGTATTAATCTACAGTATCTTTAACATTTCCCACGTATTTTTAACCGACAGGAACTTTAGAAATTTAGCTCTCTAAAAAGAGGTTATAAAGTTAATCATATAAAAAACAACTTATTATCCAAGTAAAACACATTAACAAAAATGTCGCAATTAAAGTTTTTATCGTTTTTTAATATAAACTGAAATCTTCGGAGAGCTTAAGTATATGTTTAATAGTAATAATGAAACTTTTAGATAATATCTAAACCAGAGTATTCCATATCTTTATACTATACGAGTTTTAGGATTTTATATAGCCTATCGATAGCTGAATAATTAAAGAGCTAGTATAATTAACTTATCTCTAACTCCATTATGTTTAACACTATTACCTCTAACCTTGATAAATAAAACCACGAATATCTTTACTTAAACGCAAGGTGAAACCTTTAGCCGTTTTTAACTAGTTGATCAGCTTCAACTTTAACGTTAATGCTAAGTGTATTTATATCTTTCAAGCAAAGAATAAAGGGATTAGGGGAATTAAAGATATAAAATGCAATCGATCTAATAATAGTTTAAATTGCCATTATCCCTAGTAACTATAATTATTCGCCTCAGGCTCAACCTACCTTAACTTTATCAGTAACTTAATGATTAATCCTTTTAATAGTATTTCTTTCCCTCCATAGTACCACATACTATGAATAGCCTCTTGTTAAGTACCTTACTGCCCGTATATTCAATATAATACCTGAAAATGTATAATCCGCATAAATGTTGCAAAGGTTCAATGTATATAAAAGATCAGGAACTTAGTTGTAGTAAAAGTAAAGGATTTCGCTACTTTAATAGTATAAAAAAAGCCAGCTAATTATTACGCTGCGCTAGAAATAGTATCATTGTACTACGTAACCCGTTTCGATCTATCGTCGTCGTTAAAATATTTGTTACCTTCGAAATCTGCGATGAAATAAAATTAATATAATTTAAAAATAATAGGGTACTATGAGTAATATATTGCCTGCCATTTATAGCATTTAGCCGAAAGGTAGCGAATAGACTAATAACCATATTTTCCATAACTCCAACACCTTTTATCATTATTACAACGATATTTTTTACGGTCGGTAGGTCCCTTTAAGTTTTACTTTTATCATTAGCACTAGTATAATTATAGTTTTAAATTCGAAAGTATTAAACCAGATTTTAAACACTAAAGCCGCCCGTGTTTCCGATCGACGTAATATACTAGTACATGGTCTTCTTTATCTACATCGCTAAATTCATTAGTTTAGGGGTATATATTAATCAAATTTGGCGTACGTGCTATCACAGTCACCAATAAGGACCTCAATTGGTTGAAAAGACTTTAAAGGTAATATCTGAACATTATAAGGCGTATTTAAACTCGTTGACACCTGTAACAACTACCTGTACCTGCTTGCAGAGCGTAGCTTAACCAATGTAAGCCTTCCTTATCTTTTCCTAATATAATATTAATTCATTAAGTATCTAATTTAAAACATCTATCGGTATTTCCTTTTTTTTTTGTTTTACTATTATCATCGTCCAACTTATAGTAGCCTAGTTCGTATAATACTATATAAGGTAGATATCGTGTTTGAAATAACCATTTATATCACTATACATCTCGTAAAAGGTGTTTACCCGCGTTAGAAAAATTAAATAATAATTTCTAGCATGTTTTATGAAAGTTCTGGGGAATAGTGAGTGAAATTTAGAACAAGGAACCTCCATTTACTTACAGATGTTCAGAAAAAACATTATTTTCGTATTGAAAAGGTTACAGAGCTTTCCATTATATTTCTCTATATTATTCCAAATTTTAGCGAGGTTTGTAAAAAATTTATCATTAATATTTACTATCTAAACAGGTTGAGGAGAAAGGTCGTAAAAGTTATTCTAATCTTCGTTAATATTTCCTGTTAATTTAAACTTAAAAGTTTTTAAGTCGCAGTGTTAAAGGAAATTGTTAGTCGTTTAGATTAAAGGATAAAGTCTTATAGTAAAACCTGTAATAGGCTAACGTATATAGATGTATCTACCGTAAAAAGCTTCGTATTATGGGATTTAACGATTTAAAGGGAATGACTAAGGGGTAAAAAGAACTTATTTGTAATTTTGGGGGGGAACTTAAAGATTTTTCTTCATTAACAGGTAAAGATCGCCGACATCGATACCTTTTACGGCGTTGACGACCGTCGTTTTACGTACTATACCGCTGTTAAGAGCGTATTCCGCATTATTAGGTAAAGGTTTTAGATTGTATAGAAGATTAACAGGTTCTTTATTGTTAACGCGCGAAAAGATTTAACTCAGCTGGATAGAAAATTCTTTGAAACGCGTATATAGGCGTTAAGAGTCTTCAATACCATTTTTTTTTAGGTAAAGATCTTAAGGGTAGTCCTTAAGTTAAATTAATTTGTAAAAACCCTCTACTAACTTATTAGAATTTTTATCTGATAGATATAATCTTTAACGAACAATCTCCATCTTTAACTTACTTTTAACCCCCTTTCTATCAGCTTGTATATATTAAGGGTACAATCTTCAAAGAAGCTGCGAAAGATTTAAAAGGCGTTTTTACTAAGTTTATATTTACTACTATCTTAGTCGTGGATATAACTGTCAATAAAGTTAATTAGGTGCTATTTCGTTAAGTTTTTGTTGATATCCAACCTCTAAAGTTCCTTATCGTAATACTTAAAAAAAGAAGTCCGAAAACCTTAATTACCTCTATTTGCTTTTAATTCAGTTCTATTTTGAGGTTTTAGCTAGTATAAGCCTTGGTGGTTAAGGGAATTAGTAATTCGATTCTATAGGGATTTGGAGATTTAACGTAAATTTACGCAACGTAGATTTCTTAGCGAAACTTAACGATTCTCACTATTTTCGGTTTAAAAAGCGATTTTTATGAATGAATTAACGTAGGGGAAAATAAAAGAGTAAATAAGGACAAATATTTAGTGTTAAGAGCAAAGTCGAAGGTCGTTTATTATTAATAAAAGGAAAATATTAAAATTCATAAGCCGTAAGACTTAATCATTTTTTAAATAGTAACACTCGTGATATTATTTACTTAACCGTTTACCAACTTATCGTTTAAGACTTTTAAAGGTTAATCCTAACGCCTATTAAAAAGGATCTAGTGAAATTTCCTCAGTGTTTTCGATAATAATACCGTCGTTACCTTTAATTCATCGTAAAAACTAATAAAGCCTAAAAGTCTTTTTTTACTTATTGCCGTAAAATCTGATACAGTAGTAAAAGCCCTTTGCAAAAATATTTCTTTTACCCTAAAATTAACGTAAGACGTAATAATTGAAAAGTAGCTTTTTTTTCTCCTTAGCTTATCTGTACTTAACTTAATAAGTACTAATTAGTATTAGTAGGGCTTTAGACGTTATAATGTTGTTAATTTGATTGGTTTAGTCGAAGTAACAGTAGAATTAAAATAGCCAGGTGGTGGATATCTCTCGCTAAGTTTGTCAAACCGTTAGCCAGTTTGCACAGTAATTTGTATAGCCAATTTCTTAGTTCTTGCTCTAGTTTGAAGTTAGCGCATACTATACTTGACTTGCAGTCAATACAGTAGACCCTCACAAAACAATATACTCAACTTGCAGTTAGTATAGCCAACTTTACTTGTAAGTAAATTTGACTTACTGCACTGCAATTACTACTTTTCCAACAAGACCAGTGTTTCTGTTGAAATAGAAGTAATTGCAGTACAGTAGGTCAACTTTACTTATAAGTAAAGTTGATTATAATAACTGCAAATTGAGTATATTGTTTTGTGAGGGTCTACTGTATTGACTGCAAGTCAAGTACAGTGTGCGCCCAATTCAATCTAGGGTACGGGCCAAGCAATTAGCCATATAAATTACTTTGCAAACCGGCTAACGGTCTGCTAAACCTAGAATAATACATCAACTACTTTCAATGCAGCATCAGTTACTTTGACTAATTCAAATCGACTACATTATAACTTCAAAGCTATACCAATACTAATCAATGTTTATTAGGTTTAACATGTATAATCTAAGTAAAAAAAGAAGTTACTTTCCGGTTGGTACACTTTGTTTAGGTAAAGTAAAGGAAAGATTTTTACAATGAGCCTTTACTACTATATTAGTTTTTACGGTAGTGAGTGAAAAAGACTTTTGAGCTACGCCAGTCTTTACAGCAATCTAAATGTAGCGACGGTATAGCTATTAAAAACACTAAGAAATTTTTACAACTAATTTTTAAAAAGCGTTAAGATTGACTGTTAAAAGTCTTGAATCGATATATTGACAAACGGTCAAGTCAATACTATTTCGGGTGCTACTAATACAAAAACTAACAATTCTAACGCCAAATAACCAATAATAACAAACGAATTTCGACCTTATACTCCACGCTCAACCTCTACCCTAAATACCATGTTTTTTTTCTCTACTTCACTCTTTTCACTTCCTCTATACTAATTCAATTGTTAAGATTTCTTTTTTAAACGAGAATACAGAGAATCACCAAGTTTCGTTAAAAAAGCCATATCGCGCGACTTTACGTTAAATCACTTAGTTCTTACGCCCCCGAATTACTGAGTATTTTAACCACTAAATCATATACCAGCTAGAACTTTAAGATAATACCTAGTTAAAAACGAATAAAAGAAATTAAAACACTCGAACCCCTTTGTTCAGATAATTAATATAAAAACTATTATGGACAAAATGTCAACGAATACTTAATTACCACAATATCTTCGACCAAAATGGTAATAAGCTCGACCGCAACAAAAACGATTTTTGAATCTTTTATAACTTTTTCGATAATTGAATGTTTGGTATGTAAAATTCTATTTAAAAGTTGTTAAAAATAAGCTAAAGGAAAAGCTTATTGATCTAGGAGTTTATGTGCTAGGCAAGAATTTCACTAAACAGGTAAAGGCTTTTTACAAGTTGACTTAACTTGAGAAATACCCTTAAAAACTACGCTTTAAGTGAAGGAGCTTTAAAGAACCTTGACACCCTTATATACATTTAAAGGAACCTCTCCTTTATCTTTAATTAAGTTTAACATTTTTACGTGTTAACGATAAAAAACCTGTTAATTTGTTTGTAAGCTCAACACCTTCATGTGATAACATGAAGTACTCCCTTAGCGGCTATAAAGCGCTTAAAGCAACGGCCTCTAATGTAGTAAAAGATATTTATATCGGCGCAATCCACAGTTTAATTAAGCAAGATCGTTAACTCTTTCAAAATTTATCCTACAGTCAAATCCTCTTTGCCTCTTAATCTTTTCTTCAGAATATTCAAGTTCTTTAAGGCAAATTTTACCACAATAGGTACGCCTATATACGCGAAACTACTACAGATCCTACCATAAGACTTTACCTCTCAGACTAGGTGATTAACAACTACCATTATCATCGTGACTCGAAGGCTTTAAGGCTTAATTTAAAGGCAGGAAATACTATCGACGATTAGAATAAATATCGTGACTTTCCCTATAAACTTGTCAAAATATTTAATATTAATTACAAGGTTTTTATAGACTTCGCGAAGATTTCAAATAACGTAGAAATGTACAACAGGAAGTTTTAAACCCTCCTCAACACGAAGATAATGCCCCTTTTAAATATTTGAAAGTAAATGAAGGTTCTTTATTCTGATTTTTACTAACTATTCTCTAATATTTTTACAGGTTACGCCAGGTATTACTACCTAACTTTTCGGACGAAAGCAAAAATCTTTCACAAGATTTATAACGGTATAAAAACTTATTTATAATATAACATTTACCTTACGTAATACTATATGGACCAGGTTATGACGAGGTAAACAATAATAATAATTAAAGAAAAAGAAATACCAGTGAATATTTTAAATAAATATTTAATAAGCTAATATTATGCTAACAAGTGATAGAGAGGGCGCATGTTAGCGAAGCTACTTTTCCGAAAATAATTACGGGAAGTAGTTACGGGTGTAAACGAGTTTAAATACGTTTTACAACGTTTAAATACCATTTGTAAAGGCCTTTTAACTAATTATGGTCTTTGCTTACTACCGTAATAATACGTATACTAAACTCGCTTGTATATACCCTAAAATTAATAACTTCTTCGATATAAATAAATAAAACCGCGTAATAGTATATTACATCGATTGCAAATACTGGAGGTCCTAACGTTTAATTTTTGGTTTAAAACCTTCAACTTGAAAGCTATAACCATACTAATGTCAATGAGGGTAAAATTCAAACGGACTTGTTAATTGTAAGAACTATCGTCGTAATGGTAGGAAAAATTGTTGGATTTATAGTAAGTTTGCTTACTAGTTGACTAGTCATCCTCTAGCTAAATATAATAATAGATAGGTGATTTATCACACTCAGTACCTCATTACTTTGAGGCAAGATTATTGAGACTTTATCATAGACTTTAAGTGTAAAAAACCTATTAATGATAACGATACCCCTAAGAAAATAACGTTGTTTAAAAACGTTACTTCTAATACAACTCAGTAACTAGCCGACTATACATTTCTATACCGTTTATATAGTGAAAACCTATATCTTTACCATAAATAAACCCTTAACCCATTATATACTTTTAACCTTCGTGATCGTTACGTAAACCAAATTTTCAAGGTATTATATCAGACATAAGGGTAAAAAGATACTTAACAAGAGGTTATGTGTAATATATAATATTTTGAAGAGAAAATATTATTGCTACGAAGATTAATCGTTTAGATGACAGTAATACTAAACTTAGCTTCGGTTAAGGCGAATAATTATCGTAACTGGGGATAAAGGTTGTTTAAACTATTGCTAAGTCGATTATATTCCACATTCTCAAATCTTTTATCCTTTTTTCATCTGCTTGGAAGATATAAAACCCCTCTACCTTAACGTTGACTTCGATGTTAATAAGCTAGTTAAAAACGGCTAAAGGTTTCCCATCACCCCTAAATAAAGGTATTTGTGGTTTTATCTTCAAAGCTTAAAGGTAACGGTGGTAAATCTAACTAAATTAGAAATACGTCAACGATACCAGCTTTTTAATCACCCAGCTGTTAACAATCTATACAAAATCCTTAAATCAGTAAAACACGAAAATGTTGAATATTTTTCTTGAAAAGCTATTTCAAACTCTAATACCATTACTAAACTCATACAAAAACCCCCCCGAGATTTAAATTTACATTGAAAAATGATAAGAAGTTTAATTGTAAGATTTTTGATAACGTACTTTACTTCAATAACAAGCCTATTATTTACATCATTAAATTCGTAACCTCCATTTACAAAGGTAAATTTCTAAATTCGTCATCGGCGAAAGATACGTAGCAAACATTAAGAATACTGTGAATTAATACGTATATGGGCCCACCTAATATCATTATACACGATACCAATACCAACTTTATGACGGCGAAGTTTCAAACAAATGCCAAAATAATAGGAATCCAATGTAAATAGGTGCTTGTAGAAGTCGAATAAAATATTAGAAAGGTCGAAAAGGCATATACGCTACTCTGAAAAACCTACGATATTCTTATGCTAAAATTTGAAAGTTTTATGGATTAGGAGACACGCTTTCGAATAGCAGTAAAAAGCCAAAACATATTCTAGGCTTTAACAACATTATACTAATGCTACTAGTCTTTAAAGTTTACACATGCCTAACAAGTAAATACCCTCTAATGATAAGTATCCAAAAGAGATCTATGGCCTACAGAAAAATACTAAAGAAATTACGAAAGAAATTAGCACGGTGTTAAGTCAATAATACCCTCAACACCAAAAACGGTCTTATAACAATCGAAGTACCTACTCTGACATTACGGAATAAAGTCCTCGAGTAACAGAAGCCAGGAAAATGTGATAATTTATACAAAATCTTCATTATTACCAACTTTAAAGTAGTTATTAAAACTGCTAACAGTGTTGTAACGTTTCACACAACCCAGGTTAAGCCTATATTAAGGTGATAAACAATGGCAATAAAAACTTTTCAATTGAGCGAATGAATTAATACGATCCTCTTTCTTCCGTAATCTACAAACTAATAAAACTCCGTTGACGTGAATAACTACTAAAAAAACGAACGTTAAGAACAAAAGAAAATATACACCAGGTCAAATCTATAATGCTTATCAGGTTAATAGGAAAGAAAGGGACGATTAAGACTTAGCTATGAAGCTCCACGCACAAGATATTATTAAAACCTCCAACAAAACTTTTCAAGAAAACGATAAGGTCGAAATTAACGAACTCCTCATTCAAGGAGTTGTATAATTCGGATCTAAAGCCGACTTTAACCTTTAAATCCCTAATATTACGATCTTCACGTCAAATATCATACACGAAGTCAAAGGCAAAACCACGGAGCGGTCGTATAAAAAGTTACGTTTAATTGCTTGAAGATATAGTAATAAAGGCAAAGACTCAATCCTTACGCATTCGCCAACGATTCAAAAAATCAGTTAACGCTTGGTAATAGTTTTGTCAACAATTTTGCTAGCCAAAACTAAAGGGAAATTCACCCTTAATAGCTGCGATATAATGTAAAAGTATACGTATTCCACAACCTATTTACAGCGAATCGTCCTAATAAAACTACCATATGAATGAAATAATAAGTACCACATAGGGACGGTAATACAATGTATTAAAATATTATACGGACTAGGTAAAACAAGCGTTTATTTATTCCTAACCTATTGATTGTACTTTCAGTTTAATTTAGACATAAATTCTTCAACTTATGACCCGTACTTACTAGTAACGCAAAAAAAAAGTTTCAACCTGGTAAGGATATAAAATAACGATACTATTTTCGTTAAAACCGCTAATTTCATAATAGCTAAATAACAAGCTATTAACGACTTGAAATTCTAAAATTGTAAGCTGGTTACAAATCTGACAGAGAACAATCAATTCTATTTCAAAGAATCGTCAAATCCCATACTTAATATTAATATTTATATTAGTTTTAGCCAAAAGAGTCAGAATGTTCACTTAACTACAATTAACAAAATTAACGTACCTAGCGCTTAACGTTAATTACAACAACAAACCAGTGATAGCTACATAACTACTCTATACTGACCGAGAACCTTTTACAACTTATAGATTAAGTTAGAAACCAAAACCTAACAAATTAAAACTTTAACTGGCTTGATAAGAAGTTAGAGTAACAGATGAGAAACCTAAATCGAGGGATTAATATAATTCCTGTTATGGTCCAACCCACGATGGTATGCCAAGTAAGTATCAATTGGTGTTTACTATTGAGGTATAGGCGGAAGACTAAAAGAGGCTACAGTAGCTCTTCGTGCAGAGCTTATGAGTATGGTTAGTGCCTAGCTTGTTACGTGCACTCGTACGTGCCATATACAGACCGCGCCTGGACCGGACCCAAGTCGGGTATTGCGTATCCTATTACATGCATAGTTACGTAATCTATAAACTTAATAACCAATGGCCTAAGTTCATAATATACCCCCCTCTTTATTAAACGTCATATAAGTCGTGGTATCCCATTAGCTAAACATAGGACGCGGGCTGTACCCGCCTAATATGCGGGCTAGGTGCGAGCTAGGCGCGGGCTTATAACGTACCTTTTAACTTGTAGTATAACTTATCGGTCGGTTTGACTTTAGGCCGCCGGCGCCATATAACGCTCCCTTTGACGGACCGCATAATATATTGTTTTTACCGCTGGCATCGTATAACACGCCCTTTAACGTATCGTATAATTTATCTCTTTAACTATCGGTATTGTATAATGTGCCTTTTCACGTACTGTATAACGTATAGCCTTTACTAATTCCGGTCCACCTATACCTATAAATAGGGTCTTTACCGTAGCCTTCAATACTTCCATCCCTTTTTTTCTACCTCACTAATTTCTTTTTAATAACTTCTACTATATCGTACCTTTTTAAATAACTATATTAATATTACCTATTTTCGATTTTTATCTTAGTTTTTAACTATTTACTAACGGGTCGTAATTCATAATCCACCCTCCTTATCGATACAACTAACATTTATAATGGTTTAAGTTTGGGTTATACCGTTATAAACGTTTTTAATGAAGATAATTAACCGCTTTATAAAATATATCGCCTTATTATATTCAAATGCCTTGTCATTAATTGTATTTTATATTCTTTTCGTATTATAGAAGACCTGTTTTTCTTTGGTGATAGTGAGGATAAAAGTAGGCTTTTCCTATTATAGGTAAAAAACGTTTATATGTTTTGTATCAATCGTCTCTTTAATTTCGGGGTGTCTTTTATTTGCGTTCGTATTTATCGTGCGTAAAGATATTGTACTTGTTGGAATGTTTATAATAAATTAAGTTTTAAAAATTCGTTTTATGGAAAACACGACCATAAATTATAGTTTTTTTATAATCTATTTAAAAGATAAGTTTATTTGTAATTTAGTTTGGTTTACGTGTTTCATTACGAAAATTAGTCGTAGATTTGAAAAAAAAAATCTATATCTTACCCCACGTTTGTAAGCAATAAAGTGATATTACGGGTGATAAACACGTTTTTATTTTCGAGTTTTCCAAATTAGTTAACTAGTTTATTCATTTCAAAATATTACCCGGATCCAAGGCGTTTTTACCGTTCCGGTAATATTAGTTACTACCCGTTTTATTATACGTTTCCGTCGCTTTCTTTTTCCAGCCCTATTATTGTTTAAAAATCCTTTGTAGCCATCAACCGTTTTACTAATTTATCGTAATAAGACTCCTTTGGATAACCGCTTATTAAAGCGAAATATTTTTAAACCGGTTTATTTTCAATATTTGCCGTATTTTTTTATAGGTTTAACCTAGAGTATCAAAATGATATAACTACGTAGGCTATATTTTTATAACTAATATAAGTTACGGCTTATAAAAAGTAACGAACGACGTCCAAGATCTAATCGTAAAAGCCCCTTTTCCACTTGTATTATATTTTCTAACCTTAACTAGAAGCGAGTTAACCGGGTTGATAAAAAACGGGTAGATAATTGTACCCGGGCCGACCGCGTCGTTTAGATATAGACTAATATATTATAGTTTTTAGTATCTTGCCTAAAGGGTCGCTTTCCGTGTTTCGCCTCGCGCTAGCCGTTTTCGTCGGCTTTCCCTAATATTTATCCCGTTTAACGTTACCCGTTATTATCGGTATTGTTTAACATCCGCCCTTTTTTTTACCAATTACTTTTATCGGTATTAATTAACGTTCGATTTACCTTACGTCAGCCACCTTTACCAGCTTTTTTTAGTATTCAAGGTTAATTGTAACAGGGGTTTTAAAGTTAAAGGCGTTACTATTTGGAAAGCCTAAATAAAGATAATAACAACGAATAGGTAAAATTGAAGAAGCTGCAGTAAAGGTCGATTTATAGTCCAATACTTACTTAAGGAAGTTAAGTAATAAATATCCGATATTATTTATCGTATTATATAATAATAGTAATGGATTTTACCTTTTCTTCATAAATATTATATTACTACCAAGGTAAAGGTAATTTACTCCGTATAAGTTGTTTAACCTATGTACGACATCAACGTCAAAATACCGGGTTATTAAAAAACCGAACGTCCTTTTATTCCACTTCGAATTAATTTAAAGTTGTTCTATATTAACAGATTGTTGATAACTTTTACATAGATTTATAGTAAAACTTTTACTCAATTAATATTTGATGAATATCGTTTTACCTCGTTTTTGTAACGAGAATTTTTCAAATTTTAAATTTTTCGTATATACCTCTTCCCGCATCATTAACGACGAAAATTCGTCTCTGGTAAGTATTAGAATGAATTTATGAGGGGGGGCGATCCTTAACCATTTGTTTTACCAAATTTACGTAAAATTTAAAGTATTTTCCAAAAATGTTTAATACGATATTCGACGGGTTCAAAACATCAACGACTCGGTATTAATCATAAAATCAATCAGGTTTTTCTTTTATTGAAACGGTTAATTTTAATATTACGTAAGCTGAATTAAATTTAGTCGTTTACCTTATATCATTCCTCCGGATATCGCCAATGGTCTGCTATCGTTTTCATTTATTATTAGATATTTATTATCGTCGCTTAGGTTAGTTTCGCACTTTTGTGTGAATTTATTATAAACGAGGCGATTCGTTTTGCCGGATTGATCAATAACTTTATATCTTTATTTACCTTAGGAATAAGGGAAATTTCGTATCCATTAACCAATCGATATATATTAAACCCGGTAACCGTCGATTTCAGGTTATTTAATACGAATTCATAAAAGGGTAAATATAATAACCAATTATATTACTAAAAAGTGACAACGATACGTAAATACTTTTAAACTTTTTGGTTTATATGTTTAGTATTATTATTTATTTATGAGTGGTACATCGTTCATAAAGGTTTTTTTAACGTTTATTTCACAATATGTGGTCGTTTAAAATATATTTATCTCATTCGAATCGAGGTCATCAATAATAAAATCTGAAAATTCATAAAATCTTCACTATATATCCCGAAAGCGTTTTGTATACATATCAGTAGTTATAAACTATATAGTTTCGAGTGCGATAAACTTAAAAAGACGGTTCGTAAGAATTAATAAGTACTGAAGGCTGTCATTGGTAACTGGTAGGTAAATTATAAAGTCAACGGGAATATAGGACCAATATCGATTTAAAATAGGAAGGGGTTAAAGATGGCTTTATCGTAAGGTATAAAGAGGTTTCGCATCGTTATATTACGTATACGTTTGATATAGGCGTTTAATATTTGCGATTATTCTCTTTTAAAAGTAATTACATTAGAAGATTCGAAATAAGACGTTTTTACCCGGATAACTTTTAATAGGCGAATCGTAGGTTTATTATAAGATCCTTGTTATTAATGGTTTTTAACTTAATAATTATATTCGCTTACAATAACGTAAATTATTCTTAAGGTTGATTTTATAATTTGTAATTTATACCGAGTATTTTATTTTAACTGGAAAGCATGTAGTGTTTTCGGAAACCGTTAATAGGAGGATTTCGTATAACAGGTCGTTTATTTCTTTATTTTTTCCATACTTTCGCAAAAGTACCAAGCCCGAAAATAAGTTGATCATTTGACGTTAACGAAGTTAATCAGTTTAAGAAGGGTCGAGCTCGCGGTGGTACTATTATTTCCGGCGTCTCGGTATCTCTCAGAGTTATTACTGTTAGCGATATGTGTGTAAGCTGGGCCCAGGGCGATCCCATTAATACCGATACCTCGAAAATCTTTAGCTTTTACTGGGGGTATATATTTTCGCAATTTAGTAATTAGCATTCGTTTCAACAAACTTATCAGTATATCTCATCACGATATACGTTTTTGTAATATATAAGTTTATCATTACAACATTCAATATAATAATGAAAATAGGTTAAAAGACTCACATACGATGTTTATTAAATTTGGTTTTATTTTACCATTTAAGGGTTAATATATTTAAACGGGTATCTTGCCTTACGGGCCGGGATCGTAAATTGTATTGAAAAAGCGAAAAACCTTCGCCCTATCGAATTTAACGTTTTGACATGAAAC
Source organism: Anisogramma anomala (assembly GCA_038502455.1). NCBI lineage: Eukaryota > Fungi > Ascomycota > Sordariomycetes > Diaporthales > Gnomoniaceae > Anisogramma > Anisogramma anomala. The sequence continues at coordinate 368,590 of JASMMZ010000008.1, read as the reverse complement.
GTGGCGGGAAAAAATATTTTAATCCCTTATAATTTATTAGAGTCGTAAATAGGGTACGAATATTATTGAATTTCGAAAACCATACCTTTAAATATGATATCACCGCGAAAAGCTCCTTGTCGTAAATAGTATAGTCATGATTCGCGTCCGTTCATCGTACGAAATAATAATCTATTAACTTTAAAATGTTATTTTCGTCCCTTTACAATAAAAAACTTTTTAGAGTTATTTCCGAGCAATCATTTTTCATAACCGTTAGCCTATTCAAGTCCTAATATACAAAAACCCAGGCCATAATAAGGGTATTTTTGAACATTTGGAATATATATTTCTCCCGATTTATTTACGCTTAACGAATTTTCTATTTCGTTAATCGACTACGGATAGTTTAGGAAGAAGAGACAAATACTCGTTGAAAACCTATAGCGGGATTCTGTAGCGGTTTCAACTGTTTGTGCTCCAACACTTCGTTTTTACAAGAATTATATGCTGACGTATATGAAGACTGTAAAAACTGAGTAACTTGAAGAAGGAAAACTTTAATACAATATCATCAACCCTTATTTGGCGCTCTATCTGATAAAATCCCCTTTACGCAACTATTAACCCTTGTTTGGCGTTTTGACGTACCTGAGCACTTCTTAAAGAGCGTCTTATTACGCACCAGGCTATGCAATCCAAAACCACCAAGTTTCAGAACCCTTCGCTGGGACCCATCTGATCTTTTTTTACGAACCACTCACTACAACAAAGCCACGATCGGTTATATACAAACAAATAACTCGATAGCCTCATCAAATCGGTTACATACCAAGTAACCAATCGAATCTCTTTACCAAGTTTTACTACAACACGCTAATACAGACAAAACACTATACCCCAGAGCACACAACAACACAATATTTCCCTTACTTTGCCTAATTTCCTACAACCGCCCTATTTATTCTGAATCAGATACCTATAAGGTTTTAAGTTTTCCTAGCCGCTTAGCTAGTATAACGCTACCAGCGTTAACAAAAACTAATTTGGAACGCTTAACTAGTTTGTGGCGCTAAACAACCCGACCGGATATGGTAGGGTCACCTAAAACGGAGAAAACAACCCGCCCAAGAAATCGACAATCGGCCGTAACACAAAGAAAAACTTAACTTAGGAAATAACAAGCAAAAAAAATCGCCAATACGTGTTATATGGACCAATGCCTTTTAACCATGACCCCTACCACAACCCCCCACTACATCGCTTCTCCATGAATAAAAACAACCTTACAAAGTTAACTAACTTTACCAGGCTATGAGATAAGGATAACAATTATAACGGCGAGCCGTACGACGTATTAGATAATAAAATACGTATTATAATTAATACATACAAAAAAACAAATATTAAACCATTACAATTTCACCTTATCTTACCCGGTATACTCTTTAGGCAAATGAAGAAATAGTATATATAATACCTTTCACAAATAGATATATTCGCCGAATATTACAATCGCCTTAAATCCCACTTTGACATCGAGATTAATCACGAGCTATACGATAAGGACTGAATTGATATAATGTAGAAATCTGTAAAAAAAACTAATAGGAAAATACCGAAAAAAAACCCTTAAGAAATTCTTACCGCCCTGTTAGTGAAATTTCGAAAGTATTAAACAGCTTTCTAACCGGAATACAAAAGCGACAAACTATTTATTTAAACAGTAATAAAAGCCTATCGTAAAAACCCGGATTTCAACCTTATATTTTTTAAATTAAAAAAAAACTTAAAAGGTTTTTGTACAAGCCTCTGAATATCGCTTAAAACCTTTATACGCCGGTAAACAAGTCTAGGATTAGTATTCGTAGCTAATGAAACGAAAAGCTAAACCTAAATCACTAAAGTAAACCTTGCCGAAATAATTTACTATGTTTTGGACCGGAGATTAAAGGTTGACCCGAGCTAAAACAAGGGCCCGAAGTACAGGTATTAAGGAAAAATCTCCGACAATAAAAAACAAGAACGATTATTCGGAAATGGAAAGAACGTACCGAAACCATAATAATACTTGCAAAAAAACATACGAAGCCTTATAGGTTTATAAAAGCGTTATATAATATATGGTAAAATCGGCTGCTAATTTACAAACCACCCCGCCTACAAATAGATTTAAACTAAACGATAATTTTAAACCTATTATATACTTGAGGATCGGATAAAAGCCAACTTCACAATATACGCGACCAAATACGAAAGCATAATGAACGGACTTAATACCTACCTATACAATAATATATCCGGAAAAAACGATCATGAGGACGATAATTCCTATTTATTAATCCAAGACAAAGAAACCACTTACCGTATCTTTATCGGATTACAAAAAGTTTCCTTTAGGTATATCGCCGGATTGTATTATACAAAGAAAATGCTCGACGCCCACATAACATTACAATTTACGTTATTTAACAGGTACAGAAACAGGTTTTAAGGTATTATACCTGATATTAAATCAGCCGAAATTTCGACGGCCGAAAAGCGCTAATTCGATGCGTTAACGACGAAGATTCCGAAGTTTTAGCTAAACCGTATAAAAAAATACCGAAAAGTCTTATTTGGTAAAGACAAGGCGTCTTCGCTCGAAACAATCGTTATAAATACACGATTTGAACCGGTTAAACTTTATGTATAAACATTAAAATACCATTTTTATTTTCTTTAACTAACATAAATAAGTTCGGAATCAAAGTTCGAAATATAAATAATCAGCTTATTCACGCCTCAAATAATATATTCGTACCGCTCCAGTGTAAGTTCAACCACTTATGGTTTTTTTTTCAAAAGCACGTACAATTAAAGCCATTTACTTAACATAACCGGAATTACGCATATTGTACCGACGATTCGGATACCCGATTACAAAAAGACTTTTTCGCCTACTTCATGCCACAAGCTATTTGGATTTAGGAAAATACATACTTAAAGCTATCGAAAAGTTTTGCTATAAATACCAACTACACTTATAGGCATCACAACGATTTAAGTTCCTCTTTTAAAACGATATAAACTTTAATTACGAAGTAATAGTTAATATTATATATTTAAACAACTAAGTAGTCTTTTATACATCGACGTAATAATATGATTTTAAGTCACCAAATTTACATAAAGCGTTTTCGTTATAAATTATTAAAACGCTTTGGTTAACTATGGGTTTAACGTTCATTTCGGGCCTTTGAACTGGATTACATACGATACTGATACGGTTTTTGACTTATCGAATAGTGTACTCAGGCTCGAATAACCGGCAACGAGTATAGACAAATTTCAATAAAAGCCTTATAGGGTATGAAAAAATGCGAACGATATTACTGACCGTTAAAAAAAACGTATATAGTATTTTCAAAAAAACTAAAAGATAGTAACTTTAAGAAATCTATCCTTTAAATAGCAGTTAACATTATTAATAACACTTTTAGACTAAATAGGCTTATCCTTACGCTTTTTATTTTCGATACTTACCCAAGGATCTACATAAACTTTACACCATTACCATTTACGGTATAAAGGGCTAATACCGTAGCGAAAGCTGTAATAACTTTACGATTACTATAAGCCAAAAACGATGTATTTAGAACGTTAGCTACAAGAAATGGCCTACGTAACGCCAGCATTTTAAATTTACCACTACAATTTGAAGTTTTGTTTAAAAGGATAAAGGATGAATAAACTAAACCTTAAAAGATTAACAGATTTAAGGGACATAATATACTAGTTAATCTACCTAACGGTACAAATTCGTTCCGATAAATAATGGTATGTAAGTATAAGAAAAAGGTAAAAGTAATCTATAAGAATCTTTAGAACGAATAAAACCGCCCACACATCACCCCCTAAAACGAAAGAAAAGACCAGAATCGCTTATACGTTATCCCCCGGAACGACGAATTCAACCTGATACCGTACTCAGCTTTAACCTCAAAACAAGATTTTAACCCGACTACATCAAGCAAAAACGACATATTTAAGCCAACCCCACTAAGACCTCGTCGCTGAAAACTACCCCTCGACTCGAAAAAAAAACGCCTTAAAAAATTTACCACGAATTCCTTTATTACGTAAAAGAAATTAACAAACCGCGAACTTAGCTTAAAACTTCACTACAAAGATATTATCACCACTTTAGGTACCTTATTTAAATATTTTACCTAAATAAAGATTTTCACTTTAATCCACTAATGCATTTTTCGCTTTAAATAATTCGACCTTACCATTTACGGTACCTATAGGATTTTTCTAATTCGCCTCGTCTACGAGGTAAAAAATAAAACTAGAAAACCTTACAAAAAAACTCGTTTAGTTATTAAAGGTTATAACGATAAAAGTAAAAAGGATATTATAACCCAATTACTCACGTTATAATGAGTTAACTACCACCTGATTATTACATTCGAAATATCCCTTAACAAACCGTATAATCTGTATATCGAATTCAGGGACATAATATAGGCTTAAATATAATCTAAGAAACGGCTAAAACGGCGGATCTATGTAAATATACCAAAAAACCTTAAATAATATTACCCGCCTAAAACAATCCTATGTATTTTAAAGCCTTCTTATGACTTAGCTAAAACAGGTGTATACTAATATAACACTTACCAAAAGCATTATAAAAAGTGATTCTGGATAATCAACTCTACCTTTAACCCGTACCTATTGGTATTAACTACCAGTTAGAAGGGTTTTACACTTATAAAAATACAAATAAACGACATTTTAACCTTATACAACACCTCGTTTTCCGCGTTTAAGGAAAGGAAACTTTTAAAGGCCGGTTTAAAGACGAAATCCAAAGTCTATCTATTAAAAAACAATAAAATCGATTTTAATAGTGTTATGATTACACTTCAAAACGGTATGTTAAAACTTACATAAAAAAGATAGCTTGATAGAGTAACTTTTGTCGTCCTAGATAACGCAAAACAAGCCGACGAATACAGATACCAATACGTACGCGGAACTTAAGTTACGTCTATAGTATAACTAAAGGCGGTATTCGATCTTTAGGTCGCCGTATAATACCAAACCGATCCGATAGACGATACATGTAATACGCTTAACAAACGCCTTTAATAACAAATATATAATCCAGAACGAGAGTTATAATATATACCGCTAAATATACGTATTACAAAGCTATTTATTTTTACTAACGACTCCTTTACTAATAAAAACGACTACAGCTTACAAATTAGCTTTATTCTCGTTGTCGAAAACGAATCAACGACTCAAAACGACTTAAAACTTCGTAAAAATATTATTGATTAAAGCTTTACCAAGTGTAAAAGGGTTACAAGGAATGTCCTCGTTTCCAAAATCTACGATATAATTAGAAGTTTCGATTCGGGTATTACTATAACGATAACAATCCGAATAATTATTTCCAACCTTATTTTTACATTCTATGCTTCTAATTATTTATACTGATTCTTTCTCGCTTTATGAATACCTAGTTAAATTAGGTACCAAGAACGAAAAACGACTAATGATCGACATTATGGCTTTACGCGAGTTATACGAACGCCGAGAAATTGAGGAAACTAGATAAATTAATAACAAATTAAACTGAACAAACATGATAATAAAAGCAATACCAAACGGCTCCCTAAAAATACTTATATAGACAAATATATTATTTGTTAGGATAGTTCAAAAGGTCTTACGAGCCTAATAAGCCGCTATACCGATTTACAACTTATATAGGCCTATCGATATCATTCGCGCCAACTTACATTTTGATTTTTCCGGATACGAATATTCGTACCGATTCTAACGTATTACTTCTTTCATTTTCTATTTACCGATTTTCATCAACTTAAATCAACCTATCGATATCATTTATACTAACTCACATTTTACCTCTACTTAATACAACTATTCGCACCAATTCTAACATATTATCTCTTTTAATTTACATTCCATACGCCGATTCTAACACATTACCTCTTTTGTTTTACATTTTATATTACATATATGTTATAACCCAAAAACTAACTTCAGGTTATGGAACAGGCCAGCGGTCAACTGCGCCATTAGAATCTTGACGTCCAACATATCAGGTGAGGAACATCTTTTATGTCAGCAATCCAGGGTTAGGGTTAACGTACGGATGCATAGGATATGTTGGATATGTTACTATCCAAGCTATCTAGTACTGAAGATGGTATGAAGGTACGGATATATAAGGACACGGTCATCACTACACAAATAGTATTTCCTTTATAGTTCTTCAGTTGACAATCTAAGTATTCAGTCTATACATCTGAATAGCCTCACAGCTTTTGATCATTACTTGCACGGTTGCGATATTGTTCACTCAGTATATCTGCTATCTTCTTAATAAAACAAACCCTCTGACACTTTCTATATACTCATAGGTATTAAGTGTGATCATTACAGTATATTACTTTAAACATTTGTTTATAGAAAGCCATAAAATTACTATATAGCGTACTATACTATGGCCGGATACGCCGGCCCGGCCTAAGGGGTATTTATTTACTGATAAAGGGAGAAGGCGATGCCGCCGCGTCCCTATCATCCTCCCCGTTACTTTTCCTCTCTATATTGACGCTACCTCTATTATCGCCAACAATATTATTAGCGCTGACGAGGATATGACTTTATACCTTATTATTTATACCTTTGGACAAAGGTATAGGGGAGGGGTTACTCTTTTTACGGCGACGTACGATAATGTCGTCGAATTCACCTACGTAATACATACATAAGCCCCGTTTCCAGGCGGAGACAACGGTTATCGTTTCCCTGATCCGCTGGTTAACGCCTATTAATAATTAATATCGGTTTATTTTAATTATTTACCATAATTTATTTTTCGAAGTACCCTAAAAGTATTTTTTTACTAAAAGTCATTCAAAAAGTCGGTTTAAACTTACTTCAATTCCGGCGGGCGCATAACACGGCTTCGGCTTACGGCCCTAAAACTACAGGAACGGGGGCGTATAAGCTACCAATTCACTTGTAACAATAGTAACGCGAAAAGCGGTCTCTGTTTTCATATCAATCGTTAGCAGACTTACCCGCGGCCGCGAATGCGATATATGATACGTAGGGCATATTTATTAACGGTTTAGAGCTACGGACCCGGATACACCGCTTTAATTCTTAACGCATTAGAAAAGCCTAACAGCACACCTTAGCGATATGGAGCTCGAGGCGACGTAGAAGATCCGCCTCGTATTCTTTTTTTACAAAAAAAAAGTTAAAAGCTAACTAACGAAGAGCTTAGGATATACATACTCTAATATAGCTACGCCAAGCTACGCTTACGTCACAAAAGGGCCCCTATGGGTAATTGGGTCTTTACTCGTAGGGAAAAAGTAAGTTTTATAACCTCAAAAGCCTCCTGCTCCTCCCTAAAGCTGGGGAAGGGGGAGGGAGAGAAGGGGTAGGAAGAGGTCGTCGCAGCGGCGGCGGGGAAGGGCGAGGCGGAGACGGCAGCTAGGTTGGGCAGCGTAGCGGCGGCGGAACTAGGCGACGTAGCGGTGGCGGGGCATGGTAATGTGGTGGCGGATGGCGTAGCGGGGGCGGGCGGCGTAACAGCAATTAAAGAGATTAAGCCCAACGAGGGCGGGCTGTTACTACTGGTAGTAGTGGTGGTGTTAGGGGCGGTGGCGAGGCACCGACGTTCTTGCACTAAATGGCGTCTTATAGTCCTATTCTTACGCGACATCTATTAGGAAAATAGGTTAGTATATATACAAGCTAAGTAAGCTATACATTAAGATGACTTAATTTTATTAGGTAAACTAAAAGTTAAATTGAAATGAAAACTTATATTGGTTAGAACTACGCGCTTTTAGCAAAAAAAAAGAAAGGAAGTTTTGCCTAAAACGACGGCGATATATCTTTTATACTAACATACTACGTAATTACGTAATTATCCTCATGTAATCACTCCTACGCAATCACCACTACACAACCACCCCTGTTTGAAATAACAAAAGGCGTTATTACTAACCATATCACTTCCATTCAGCTATACCAATCAGTGCCGACTTATAATCACCACCGCAGCCAAACTTTACTAATCCTAGCCGAACTTGCTAATTTGGACCTTTTGAGACTAATACGTCAACAACACTATCACTACTACTAATTTGGACTTTTTACAACTAATACGTCAACAACAACATTATTATTACTGATAATTTGGACTTTTTGCGACTAATACGTCAACAATACTATTACTACTGCTAATTTGTACTTTTTACGATTAATACGACAATAACACTATCACTATTAGGCTATAATTATAGAGTATACAAGGGGGAAAAAAAGATTACCTGTGTAAATATTATTATATACCCTTACAAATAGTATATATAGGCTAAAAGGCAGTACATTATAACAGGTTACACTCCTACAGGGTATACGATAACATGTCACGCTATAAGCTACACTCTTACAAAACGTAAAGTGCACCATATATAGATTGATCTAAAATACTATTCCAGGCCAACGGCAATGCGTGGAGCGGTCAAGAAGAAGTATTCTAGAGTCATGCGCTTTGGACGAGGGCTTATAAACCCTCACCTGTAACGTACATCTCTGGATACTTCGTCTGGACTGAACATCTTCATATTTTATACTAAAAATACCAATCATTTTGATTACTATTCTAGTTACCTCGTTTCACGTAAACAGGTCTTTAGATCCTGCCGATATAACCCTTATTCATTAACTTTATAATTCAACGTTTCAACTCGAAAAGCAGATTTCGTAATATCGAATATAATGGTTTTTATAGTTTCTTTAATAAAGATTTATTATCGTTCAGTTTAATATCAATACTGTAATCCAACTTTTTCTTATATAGGAGTAAGGCTATTACCTTATCCTTATTAAATAGGTTGCGAGATTTCGTTAATTCGGGTTAAAACGTAATTCATCTTTATTTATTTTTATAGAAGTCGGCGTCGTTAATTGAAAAATTCGCTTTTTTTTACGAAAACTTATAATAAAAGCTAATTACTATTAATCCCCCATACGTAACATAATTAATTAAAAATGGGTTATTAAGTTAATAAAAACCGATTTTATACCGTTTTATATATCCCCCGACCTAAGGTTTATTCTTACCGTATCAAAGACTAACTCTCCTTAATTATAAATTATTAAACGATTATCGCCAACGTTAATTTTTATCCATTAGTATCATATCGAAGTTATTCCAAAAATTCTATCCCGCGTTATTCCGAGAATAATATATATTTATATTGTATTTGACTATTCATTAATATTCATAAGAAACTCGACTAATTAGGTAATATACGTATTTCGCCTTAAACTTAATATAGTACCTAAATTCCGATAGTATAATAGCCCAGTTTACTTTATTTTCAATCGTTATACCAAAGCTATTAGAATAGTAATATTTGCAGTGCAGTAGGTCAACTTTACTTACAGTAAAGTTAATTATACTAAACTTCAATTTAATTGTATTGTTTTTTGTGGGCTTACTATATTAGGTGTAAGTCGAGTATAGTATGCAAAATTTTACACTAGGGCATGGACAAAGTAATTGGCCATACAAATTACAGTGCAGACTGGCTAGCAGTTTGTGAAAACTAGAATAATACATTCACCACTTGACCATGCAATACTACTGTTACTTCAACCAATTGAATCGATAACATTGCAACGTCTAAAGCCCTACTAACATTGATTAGTGCTTATTGGGTTAAGTACAGATTATCTCAGTAGAATAAGAAGTTACTTTCTAGTTACTCTTTACGTAAAACGTTGGTTAGAGTAGAGGAAAGATTCTTGCGAAGGGCCTTTACTACTGTGTCAATCTCTACGGTAGTACGTAAAGAAGACCTTTGAGCTAAATCAGTTTTTATGGCAGACTAGAGGTAGCAACGGTATCGTTATTTAAAACATTAAGAAATATTTACAGATTTTTTTTAAAGACGTTAACATTAATTATTAGAAGTCTTGAAGTTCGTCAAGTTGGAAAATAACTAAGTTAGTACTACTGCGGATGTTATTACTGTAGAAAAACGACTAAGTTCCCATGTCAAACAAGCTATAATAAAAAATGACCTTCGACCCTACCCTTTATACCAAAACCTTTGCCCCTACTTTTTTCTTGTACCCTCTTCTACACCAATTTAATCGTTAATATAACTGTTTTAAGCGAAAAATACCAAGTTACGCTAAGAAATCCATGTCGCGCGCGACTTAACGCTAAGTTACCAAGTTCCTACACGATTTTACGTCAAAATACCAAGTCCCTAAGCCCAAGATCAACAAGTTCCTTACCCTATACGCTTACCAAGTCTTACCTAAGCCTAAAAACCAATATAACACCCTTTTAAAAACTTTAGAAAGGGATTGAAGCTTTCGGATCCCTCTTTTTAAAGCGGTACAATAAAGATCTTTAAGGGCTAGATATCGACGAAGATTCAACCGAAGGGTACTTTGTCAACCAAGTTGGACACTTCATTATTGAAAAAAAAAAAAAAACCCCGGCCGCGAAAAGCTTAACCGTGGCGAACGCGATTTTCGCAAATATCGTGAATTTTTCGACGACTGGACTATTAATATATTAAAAAGGATCCAAAAAGGGATTAAGTTTAAATTCAAGGCCGAACTCGAATGAAAAGGGATTTACGTGTTAAAAAAATTCTTTACCAAGCTGGTAAAAACCCCTGTAACCTAGTTCAATTTAAAAAATGTCTTTAAGACCCACGCCTTAAGGGAAGTGGTATTGAAAAAATTTAACGCCCTTATATGTAATTTAGGGGACCTCCCATTTATCTTGATATAAGTTAAACCTCTTTTTGCGTTGACGATAATGAACATGTCAATCTACTTGGTAGTTTAACACGTTTTCTCTAAAGCGCGGAGTACGCTCTTAGCGGCGACAGAGAATGTGAAGTAGTGACTACCCATTCGGTCAAAGGAATTAACGTTAGAGTTTTACACTAGTTAATTAAGCAAGATTGTTAAGTTCCTCAAATCCTTTGAGTACCTTTTACACCCTGATAATTTAATCGATAGGCCCCTTAAAAATCTTTCCACAGCAGGTTGAACTATATGCGGGAGCCCACTATATATCTCACTATAGGACTTTACCCCTTAAGCTATACGACTAGTAATTATCCGTATCACCGTATTTTAAAGGCTTTAGGGTTTGAACTACCAGGATGTACCTCTAATAAAGACTGGGATAATTATCGCGACTTGCTCTCAAGGCTTGTGAAGATAGTTAACATTAACTATAAGCTTTTTACGAACTTCGCTAAAATTTGAAACGATATAGAATAGTACAACGTAAAGCCATACAACTCCTTTGATATGAAGATAATGCCTTTTTTAAAGATTTATAGGTAAATGGAGGTTCCTCTTTTAAGTTTTTACTTATTATTCCCTTAAATTCTTATAGGGCACGTTAAGGACTACTACCTGACCTTTTTGACCAAGTAACTACATTTCACGAAATTCATAATATCATAAAGAGCTACTTCAAACACAACGTCCATCTTACTTAATATCATATGGATGAGGCTACCTCAAGGTAGATGATGATAATAGTTAAAAAGAAAAAGATGGAAATATTGATGGATATATTAAACTATATAATTACTAAGTTGATGATATATTATAAAATAATAGGAAAGGCCTATGTTGGTAAAGTTACACTTATCGAATAGGTACAGGCAGAAGTTACAGGCGTTAACTAGTTTAAATACGTTTTATAACACACAAATATCACCTTTGAAGGTTTTTTTAACTAGTTACGTTCCTTGTTTACTATTATAATAACGTGTACACCAAACTCGTTTGTTATATACCTTTCAGCCGGCAACTTCACTAACGTAAATGAAGAAAACCCTATGGCAGTTAATTACGTCGACTGCAAGTATGGATACGGGCGCCCTTAATGTTTAAGGTTTAACCTGTCGACTACAAACTGGAAGCAGTAACCACGTTAGCGTTAATATGGCTAAGATTTAAGCGGATTTGTTAACCGTAAGTATTATCGTCGTAATAGCAATAATAGATATTGTATTTATAGTAAATTTGGTTATTGGTTAATTTGATACCCCTCCACCAAGCGAAATAATATAAAGGTGATGTATTATATTCAGTACCTTTTCACTTTGAAATAAGATTACTTGGACTAAATCGTAAACTTTAAAGGTAACGAACTAATTAATGGAAATAATACCCCTAAGCAAATTAAATGGTATAAAGATAATATTTCTAACGCAGCCTAATAACTATTCGACTACGACTTTTGATACCGCTTAAGTGGTAAAGACTTTTATATTTAACTTAATTAAGCCTTTAACCCTTTATAAACCTTGAATATTCGCCATCATTACCTAAACCATATATTTTAAGGTATTATAACAGATATAGGGGCAACAAAGTATTTAATAGGAGGCTATTCGCAGTATGTGATACTGCAGAGGGAAAGTATTACAGCTATTGAGATCGATCGTTGCGATGTTAATAAGGCTAAAGTTGGCTTCAAACTAAGCGCATAATTATCGTTACTAGGGATAACGGTAATTTAAACTATTATAAAAGCAATTAAGTTTCACATCCTTAAGTCTCTTACCCCTTTCCTTCTTTTATTGGAGGATATAAAAACTCTTGGCGTTAATGTCGACGTTAACTTAGACAAGCTGATCAAAAACGGTAAAAGGGTTTCTCTTGCCTTTAAGTAGGGGTACCTATAGTTTTATTTCAAGGCCTTGAAGCAATAGTGTTAAATCTAAAGAAGTCGGAGATATGATAATTACACTAACTCTTTAACTACGTAGCCATTAACAAGCTATACAAAGTATTAAAGTTCGTAAGGTATAAAGATATGGAATACTTTACCCTAAAAGCTATTTAAAAGCTTTGTTACCATTGCCAAACGTATATAAAAGCCCCTCGAAATTTTAATTTTATATTGAAAAACAATGAAAACTTTCATTATAAGGTTTTTATTGATGTATTTTACTAGGATAATAAACTTCTTTTTCACGTCGTTAACTCCTGAACTAGGTTTTACGGGGCCAAGTTTTTAAAGTCCCTTTCGACAAAGGATTCATGGGAATTAATAAGGATGTTATAAATTAATACATAACTGGGATTATCCAACGTCATCGTTTACGATACCGGTACTAACTTTATGGCGGTGAAGTTTTTAAAAAATGTTAAAATAATGAGTATCTAGTGTAAATAGGTGCTGTAAAGTTCTACTGGAGTATTGAAAAGGTTGAAAGGATATACGCTCTACTTCGCCGAGTGTATAATATTCTTATGCTGGAAATTAAAAGCTTTACGGATCTGGAGGCACGCCTTTATATGGCAGTAAAGGGTCTGAATAATATTATAGGCCCTAATGGCCTAATACCAACGTTACTGGCCTTTGGGGCGTATTTATGCCTATCGAGTGAATCTTCGCTATGATGAAACACCTAAAAGCGTGCTACAGATTACGGCAAAGCTTTGAAGAAACTACGAAGGGAGTTGGCATGCCGATAAGTTAATATTACCCTTAATACTAGGAATGGCCTTACAATAATCAACGTATCTACTTTTCCGTTACAAAGCGAAGTTCTCGTGTGGTAGGAGCTGGCCAAATAAAAGGACCCGTATAAAGTCATGGGTATCATAAACTCTGAAGTAATTATTAAAACTAATAACAGTTCTATATCTTTCCGAATACTTGGATTAAGCTTTATATTAGGGTTATTAATCATAAAGACTCGAAATCCAAACAATCAATTCAATATAAACCTCCTCTACCCATTATCGATAAGCCGATAAAGCACCGCCAGCATAGATGACCACTAAATGAAAGACATGTTAAAAAAGAGGAATACATATTGGGCCGCCTTGACAATATTGCTTGGGTAAACAGAAAAGAGAAAAATAACGAAAACTTGGTATTAAAGCTTCGAATATGAAGGATTATTTAAACTTTATTAAACATTTTGAGGAAAGCGATAAGGTCGAGATTAAGGGCTTATTGACCCAATGGGTTGAATTATTTATACAGAAGGCTAATTTTAACTTTTAAAACTCGAATATTATGATTTTCAAATCATTGATTATTTACAAGGTTAAAGGTAAAACCACGGGGCGACCGTACGAAAAGTCATGTCTATTCGCGGAATAACACAGTAATAAAGGCAAAAAATGTATCTTTACGAAATCTTGAACGATTTAAAAGATTAATTAACGCTTCGTACACTTAATCGTCATAATATAACGCATGTTTATATGCAGTTAATAACGAATTCACAGCAGATTATATTATTGGAATTTATATAGGAGTTACGGCCTATCTAAACTTTAGGAACAGTAATATGATATAGTACCCTATTATATGGACTAGCTTAAATAGGCGTTTATTAGTTTTTAATTCATTAGTTGTACCTTAAAATCATGGCTAGGTATAAAGTTTTCTAATATACAACCTATGCTTATTGGTAATGTAAAAAAAGGACTTTAGCTTGATAGGTATATAGACTAACGATAAATTTTTCGTTGGAACGGCCGGCTTTATAATATTAAAATAGCAGGAAAATAAGGACTTTTTGTTTTGGAATTGTGAGTCGTTAACAACGCTGGCAAAGAATAATTAACTTGACTTTAACGAATCGTTAATCCGTATACTCAATGTTAATGCTAGCTTTAGTTTTCTCAAAAAGGGTTAGGGTACTAATTTAGCTACAATCGATAAGATTAATGTGGCTAAAACCTAACAGTACCTTAAATAATGTGCCTGTAGCAGCTATACTACCATCTTATATTAACTGGAGGTATCGTACGACCTATTTATTATGTTATAAGTGTAAGAGCTAACGGATAAATACTTTCACCAGTTAAATATAGTTCAAGTGGTGTATAAGAAATCAGGACCAAGGGATTAATATAATCTTAATCAACTTATCGAGAGTTGAGTTAATGATATTTACAAATAAGTTTTTTATAAATAATACCGACTTTTTTTTACAAATATGCTTTTTGATAACCTTTGTTAGCGAAGATAAATGTGAAAACCAGTTGAGTATTATCTACAACCTAATTTACTAGACCTTTATTAAGTGTAAGAGAATTATACGAAATGCGTTAGCTTCGGGAGTTTATGGTATAATAGTAGGCTTTAACGTAGGTATTTTATTATAGAAAATAATTAACCTTATTACCAGACAATGAAAAATTCCTCCTATTTCGATGGTAATTTATACATATTCGAAAAACTTATTCGAATTGGCTCTAAAATTCGGAACCACTAACAAATAACGCCTGATAATCAACATGATGGCATTTCGTAAAACCTAACAAGGGAGGGAGATTAAAGAATTCCGATAAATTAACGGTAAAGATAATCCAGTTAATGTCGTATTGAAGTTGTCGTTGAATAAGGTCTTGAAGAAGTTTATAGATAGTAATAAGCTAACCATACGCATTAAGAACTACGTTAATAGGCCGCCCGTTAAGCCCTAGCCACGTAACGACAGTCAGAGATGTGCTGGCAAACTGGAAGACTATTACGGAATCAATGATAGCGACTTTTGTGATTAATACGGCTAAAATGGAGGTTTGAAAAGGCCTATAAGAAAAAAAGCTTTTTGTAGGAGTCGATAAAAGCGGACCTCATAGCCGTGGGGCATTTAACGGCTATGAGGGTCAATTTAAACATAATTAGGTGAAATTATATACAGAGGTTAATTGAAATTGATAAGGGTTTGGCTAGTTGGTGGGGTCTCAATTTATTGCTTAACGGGAAAGATTGGTTAACTATACTGGCGTACGCGTACAAACTAAAAAGCCATTAGTATTGAAATAGTAATATTCGTAATGTAATAGGTCAACTTTACTTATATTAAAGTTAACTATACTAAACTACAAGTTAAGTATATTGTTTTTTATGGTCTTACTATATTGGGTGTATATCAAATACAGTATACCACACTTTACAATAGAGCACGAGCCAAACAATTGGCTATACAAATTATAGTGCAGACCAGCTAGCGGTTTTCTAAACCTAGAACAATACATCCACCAATTGACCATGCAATACTACTGTTACTTCGACCAATCTAATCGAAAACGATGAAACATGTAAATACCTACCAACAAAAGCCTCGTTTATAGTATAATAATAATTATAGCTGAAATAGATTGAAGTATTTAAAAAAGAAATATTATTGAAAAGTATGAAGATAAAAAATAAATTTTTGTTTATACTTATTTCAATTAAATTAAACTTCTTTTTATTTTATTTTGTAATTACGCCGTAAATATTATGTGAATTTGAAACAAAACTATATTGAAAATTTAGGTTTTCTTTACTGCTGTTAATAAAGAACCTTTATTTACCTTTTTGATTTGGACTGTATATACCTACATCAAATATAATATCGGGTAAAGTTCGTAACCACATTAATAATATTTTGTCGAACTATAACATAAGTAACGGTTTGTAACTTGCTTAACCCGGTATTCCTTCTTCGTTATTTACATCGCCTTACATTTGTGGTTTTAAAGGTATATCGAACGGGTTTGGTAAAATAATTAGCTGCAATTACCACGACCTTTTAATGAAGATACCTAAAAGGTATAAACTCCTATTATAATTGTATTTCTATTCGACCATTGTAATTATACGGGTTTCAATAATCATCGGCTAAAACGTCGTTTTAAGTTTAAAAACTCCAACTCGTCGACAAGTTCGCAGTATTTTATTAAAGTCGCAACATAGTCGATCCGCCAAACATCTTCTGTAAAAGATTTGTTGCGGATACATAAAAATACGCGAAAGGGTAAGTGATTATACTTTACAACCGAAAGTTAGTCCAATCCGCCCGTTTAAACTAATAATATCTTAAACCTAATATTAAATAGTATTTATAAGTCTTTATTATTTATAAGTAATCCTTTTAACTTAATTAGAGTTTTATCCGTACGATAAAAGTTATTGAAAATAGCTTTAACAAAGTCAAAAAACTTATTTACATTGTATATACGTTTATATCCGTCGGTTTCGTAATACGTCGTAATAACTTACTTTATAGCAGACGTATAGTGACCCTATACGTAAAAATGAAGTATAATAATCTTTTCCAATTTATATTTTCTTTTCTTTTAATATAACTTCAATCGTTTAATACATAGTCACCTACATATAAGTAAATCCATCGAATTAAGATTGGTTATATCGTTTTATCCTACCTTTAAACGTTAAAAAACCCTTACGAATTATTATTAGGTTGGCTTTGGATTATTAAATTCGAGTTACATTTTAAACTAAGTCGGACATAAAGTCGATAATAAAGGTTAATTAAGCCATTCATTATATTCATTTTATAACAGAAGTAATATAGCTTACAGTATTTCGTAAATAAGATATATTGGCCTTAGTCGGCCTCGAAGAGCTAGGAGGTATATGTATAAATGTAGAGAACTAAGTATTTACCGACTGCTAATCCTCTCTGATAATGTCAAAGTATAACATAAATTTATTAATATTTATGATCGATTCATTTGTTATAAGTAATACTTCGTGGAAAAAATCAAGATGAACCTTAATAGTATGTTATAATTTAACTTATGATGTTATACCAAGTAGGTGCCAATTGGAGTTTATTATTAAAATACAGGCGGAAGACTAGAAGAGGCTATAGTGACTCTTCGTGAAGTGCTTATGGATATAGTCAATGCCCAACCCACCATTTACCCTCGTACATACCGCATGTGGATCGCACCTGGACCGGACTCAAGCCGGGTACTGCGTATCCTATTACTTGCATAGTCACGTAACTTATAGACTAAATAGCTAATAGCCTGAGTCCATAAAAATTCCGATGAACTTATCGAAAACTCAATTAATAGTTTTTATGGACGGCTCTTATATAAATAACACAGACCTATCGTTGCAAATCAGATTTTTTATAACCATCGTCAATAAATATCAATAAAGAACCCAATTATTGGAATAGTAGTATTTGCAATGCAGTAGGTCAACTTTACTTACAGTAAAGTTAACTATACTAAACTACAAGTTAAGTGTATTGTTTTATGTGGGCCTACTATATTTGAGTGTAGGACAAATGCAATATGGTGTGATGGTCTTACTAAGGAAGCTCAAGTCGGTTAGTGTGGCTTCCATCAACTGATTTGAGTCAGCCCTCTTGACTGTTACACTATGTTAAAAGTACTAATAATACAGACGTTCTCGATTACTCTAACCAAACTATAAGGGTAGGACATGACACGATATAACATCGTGCACCTCAACATATACATGACATATGACTTAGACTGATAGCTCATAGCTTAAATCCATAACGTATGGCCCCACTTCACACTAAGGCACGAACCAAGCAATTAGCTATACAAATTACTATGAAGACCGACTAACGGTCTGTCAAACCTAAAACAATAAATTCACTATCTGACTACTGCAATACTACTGTTACTTCGACTGATCGAATCTATAACATTGCAACGTCTAAAGCCCTACCAATATTGATTAATTCTTATTAGGTTAAATACAAATAAGCTAAATAAAAGAAAGGGCTACTTTTCGTTTACGCTTTACTAAGTTAAACGACGGTTAGGGTAAAGGAAAGATTTTTACAAAATGTATTTATGAATGGTGGCGGTTTTTATAGCAATAAGTAAAAAAACAAATTTTATATTGCGGCGGTTTTTACGGCAACTTAGAGGTAAAGACGATATAGTTATCGAAAACAATAAGAAATATTTACCAAAAATCCTTTTTAAATACGTTAAAATTGACTGTTGGAAGTCTTAAATTTCGGTAAGTTAGGAAACAGCTAAGTTAGTACTACTGCAGGTGCTACTACTTCAAGAAAAACGACGAAGTCCCTATGCTAAACAACCTATAACAATGAACAACCTTTGACCTTACCCTTTAAACTAAATCTTTATACCTACTTTACTCTTATCACTTCCCCTACGCCAATTAAATCGCCAAAATCGCTAACCTAAGCGAAAATACCAAAAATTACGAAATCGCGCTAAAAAAGCCACGTCACCCAACTCCACGCCAAATCACCAAATTTCCACGCAACTTTACGCCAAAAACATAAAGTCTCTATGCCCAAAAACTACCAAATCTTACGCCACCCGGAATTTTAAAATGTTACTTTTCCAAGACATACTATGAGCGATCGAAATTCTTGAATTTGTCTTCTACAAGTAATACAATAAAGACCTTTAGGGCTAAAATATTGACGAAAACTTAAGGAAACAGTATCTGGTCAAATTTATTGGATTTTATATTATTAAGATATCGGTAAAGAACTTAACTGCGGCGACCTCACTTTTCGAAACTTTCGGTACGTCTTTGATGACTAGACCAATAACATATGAAAGAAGGTTCAAAAAATTGTCAAGTTAAATCTCAAGGCAAAACTTAAACAACGAGAGATTTACGTACCAAAAAAAGGCTTTAAAAAGCTGGCAAAAACCCTTTTTAAACTAACCTAACTTAATAAATACCCTTAGAACTCATGCCTTAAGGGAAAAGGTATTAAAAAAACCTTAACGCCCCCATATATATTTCAAGGGACCTTTATTTTAACTCCAGATAAGTGAAGTCTTTTCACGTTCTGATTATAAAGAATCTGTTAACTTGCTCGGCAGTCCAACACCTCTACGCAGAAGCGCAGAGTATGCTATGAGTGGCGGTAGGGCACGTACATCAATAGCCGTTAACGTAGTTAGAGGTATTGACGTTAACGATTTACTCCAGATAATCAAACAAGATTATTAAATCTCTTAAAACCTTTCCCCATTACCTCCTAGCCTTTTAATCGTCAGGTCCCTTAAAACTATTCCTACGGTAAGTTTACTTATACGAATCATCTTACTACAAGTCCTATTACAGAAATTTACTCCTCAAGCCAAGCGACTAACAATTACCCTTAATACCATGCTTCGAAGGTTTTAAAGCTTAAACTACCAAGAAATACCATTAATAAATATTGGGATAACTATCGTAACCTCCACCCAAAACCTGTCAAAATAGCTAACCGTAATTATAATCTTTTCACGGACTTTGCTAAGATTTGAAACAATATAAAGAAATATGAAGAAAAGCTTTAAAACTTTTTCTACACGAAGATAATACCTTTTTTAAATATTTTAAAGTAAATAAAGGTTCCCTTTTCTGGTTTTTATTTACTATTCCCCGAAATCTTTATAAAGCACATCAAAAACTACTACCTGATGTTCTTAACCTATCTACTACGTTTCGCAAAATTTATAATAGTATGAAGGGTCACTTCGAATACGACGTCTACCTTATATAATACTATACAAATTGGGACACTAAGAGGTAGGCGACCATAATAATTAAGAAAGAAGAGGAGGAAATTCCGATAAATGTGCTTAACCAGATGATTGACAAGTTAATTTTATGTTGAAACTTAATGGGAAAGGCCTACTCTAGCAAAGCTACATTTCGCGAACAGGTACGAATAGCCGTTAAGGGAGTTCACGAGTTTTAATACGCCTTACAAATCTTAGATACCAACTGTAAAGGCTTTTTTAACCAGTTGCATTTCTTGTTTGCAACTGTAATAACTCGTATACTAAACTCGCTTAATATATACCACTAAGCCGGTAACATCCTTAACGTAAATAAAGAAAACTTTACGGTAGTTAATTATGTTGACCGTAAGTACGGCTACAGGTGCCTCTAACGCCTAATGTCTAGCCCACCAATTACAAACCAAAGGTAGTAGCCACGCTGACGCCAATAGGGCTAAAATTTAAGCGAACCTACTAACCATAAATACTATTGTTGTAATAATGGAAAAATATAGTAAATTTATGGAAAATTTGGTATTGGTTAACTCGACTCCTCTTAATAAAACAAAACAATAAAAAAGTAATATATTTTATTAAATACCCTACTACTTTTAAACAAAATCAATTTGATCAAATCGTAGACTTTGAGGGCGACAAGCCTATTAACGACGACAATGCCCCTAAGAAAATTAAATGATATAAAGATACTGCTGCCAACGCAGCTTAATAATTAACCGATTACGTCTTCATATACCGTTTAGGTAGTAAAAACCCTTATCTTTGCTTTAATTAAGCCTCTAACCTATTACATACCTTTAACCTTCGTAATCGTTACGCGAATTACAAATTTCAAGGTATTATGTCAAATATAGGGGCAATAATATACTTAATAGGAAGCTATTCGAAATACGTGACATTGCGTAGGGAAAGCATTACAGCCACTAACATTAATCTTCACGATACTAACAAAGTTAAAGTTAACTTGGAATTGGGCAACTATCGTTCATAGGGATAATGGTAATTAAAATTATTATAGGATCGATTAAGTTTTGTATCCTGCATTCTTTTACCATTTTCCGTCTTTACTAAAAATATATAAAGACCCTTGGCATTAACGTTAACATTAACGCCGATGAGCTAATTAAAAACGGTTAAGGGTTTCCCTTCGCCTTTAAATAAGGGTATTTATAGTTTTATCTCTATGGCCTTAAAACAGTAGTATTAAATCTAATGGAGCTGAAGATACGTTAATTACATTTGCGCTTTAACTACGTAGCAGTCAACAGGTTATATAAAGTCCTAAAGTCTGTTTGGTATAAAAATAGGAAATACTTTGCCTTAAAAGTTATTAAAAAGCTTTACTACCATTGTCAAATATATGCCCAAGCCTTTCTAAAATTCAAGTTTACACTAGAAAACGATAAACACTTTAATTACGAGGTCTTATTTAGATATATTTCAATTGAATAATTTTCCTGTTTTTCATATAGTTAATTTTGCAACCTCCTTTTACAAAAATAAGTTTCTAAAGTCCTTTTCGATAAATAATACGTAGGAAATACTAGGGATGTAATAGATGAACACGTACCTGTCTACACTCAATGTCGTTGTTTATAATACCGGCACCAACTTTGTAACGGCGGAATTTCAGGAAAATACCAATATAATGAATATTTCATGTAAACAGGTACTTATAGAAGCCTACTAAATCATTAGGAAGGTTAAAAGAGCACACGCCCTATTTCACCGAATATATAATATTTTTACACTGGAAATTGAAATATTTACAGATTCGGAGGTACGCCTTTAGATGACAGTGAAGGGCCTGAACTATACTATAGGCTCTCATGGCCTAATGCTAACTTTTCTGGTTTCTAAAGGGTACCCATGTTTAAAAAATAAATTTCCGCTTTTAATAAGTACGTAAAAGCGAGGTATGGCTTACAGCAAAGCTTTAAAGAAATTACATAAGGAATCAACATTCTGTCAGGTTAATAACACCATTAATACCAGGAAAAGCCCTCTAACAATCCACCTATTTACTTTGCCGTTATAAAGTAAAGTCCTCGTATAGAAAGATCCGGATAAATGGGAGAGCCTACACAAAACCTTAAATAACACTAACTTTAAAGTAGTTATTAAAACTACTAACAGTCCTATATCTTTTAGAACCACCTAAGTTAAGCTTTATATCAAGGCTGCTAACGATAAAAACCCTTAAGTCAAACGATCTAGTTAATACAAACCTCCCCTATCTATTGCCAACAATCCGATAAAATACCGCCGACGCGTACAACCCCTGAAAAAGAGAAATATTAAAGAAAACATATATACACCGGGTCGCATTTACAATAATACTTGGGTAAATATGAAAAATAAGAATAATAAAAACTTGGCACTAAAGCTTTTATCGTAGGATGTAAAAGGACTAAGGCTGGAGCTGTTGCTCAAGGTGGTCGGATTCTGTCTATAAACCTCGATGAAGAAGAAGGAAAGAGAAGTCTTTGCTAGGGAGCAGCTATGGAGCTAAGATGGTGCAACCCTTTCCCTAGTCATATGAAGTGTAGAAGCGTGTTCCCAAGCGGCTTCTTCCCTGCTCTAAAGCATAGCAGGAGTGTGTAGAACTACTAGGGTTGGATCACTGGTAATACCAGCCAGACACTAGCCTCTAACATAGGGTATTATTAAAACTTTCGGCAAATATTTTTAAAAAAAAGAGATAGGTTCGAGATCAACGGCCTACTAACTCGAAAAGTTGTATAATTTGTACCGAAGGTCGATTTTAACCTTTAAAACTCAAACGTTACGATTTTTGAATCGACTATTATTTACATAGTTAAAGGCAAATCACGGGGCGGCCGTACAAAAAGTCGCGTCTAATCGCCTAAAAATACGGCGATAAAGGCAAAGACTAAATCCTTACGTAATCGCTAACGATTTGAAAGATTGGTTAACGCCTATAGTTGCTTGAATGATAATTTTATTAGCCCAAAAGAAATGTAAATTTACGTTTAATAGCCGAGATATAGCGTAAGCTTATGCGCAATTAGCAACCAACATACAACGGATAGTATAACTAGAATTGCCATAGGAATTACGGTCTATTTACCCTCCAAAAACAGTAATACGATATATTAAGCCTATGTACGGATTAGCTAAAACATACCTCCACTGGTTCCTAATTTACCAGTTGTAGTTCAAATTACGACTAAGAATGAAGTCTTTAACATACGAATTGTATTTACTGGTAAAGTAAAGGAAGAATTTCGGCCTAATAGGTATATAAACTAACGATATCCTTTTCGTTGGAACGGCTATTTTTATGGTTTCGGAACAATAAGCGATTAAGGACTATAAGTTTTGGAATTGTAAACCGATAACGATATTATCTAAGGGTAATTAACTTAACCTTAACGGATAGCTAATATGTATACTTAGTTTTAATAATAGCCTTACATTTATCCAAAAGGTCCAAGATATTAATTTAACCATAATCGATAAGACTAACGCGACCAGAGCCCAGCTATACCTAGATTAACGTACCCATGACAGTTATATTGCTACCCTATATTAACCGGAGGCCTTTTATGACATTTTTTATTCCAACGAAATCACAAGATTTCAAAGGAAACTATTTTAACCGGCTTGATAAAAGGATTAGGTGGCAGATGCGAAATTCGAACCGAGAAATTAATATAGTCCTAATCAATTCCTCGAAAGCTAAGCTAACAACCTTTATGGACTGGTCTTTGGTAAATTATACCGACTTATCTTTACAAATCGGCTTTCTCATAGCCTTCTTCAATAACAATAAACAGAAAGATCAATTTAGAATTATCGGCAACTTACTTTACTAGACCTTTATAAAAAACAAAAGAATAACACGAAGAGTGTTAGATTTAGAGGTTTACGGCATAATGACATGTTTCAATGTAGGCATAACACTGTAAAAAACCCTTAAAGTTATCACAAGGTAGTTTAAAATTCATTGAACCCCGTTAGCAATCTATACCAACTCGAGAAACCCATTCGAATACCTTTCGAAACTCGGGACTATTAGCGAAAAACGCCTGATAATCGACGTAGTAACACTTCGCGAAGCCTTCGAAAAAAGGTAGATTAAAGAGTTTCTATAAATTAAGGACGAAAATAATCTTATTAATGCTATAACAAAGGCGTCGCCAAATAAGACACTTAGGAAGTTTGTAAACATCAATAAGCTAACCATACGTATCGAAGGCTACGTTAATAGGACGTCCGAAAACCCAAGATCATATAACGGCAACTAGAGATATGCTAGCAAGCTAGAAAACTACTAGTGAATTAACGATATTCACTTGTTTGATTGGCACAGCTAAATTAAAGAACTATATGGGTTTGTAATGAAAGAAATTTTTATATAAGTCTATAAAAGTGAACTTCGAAACCTTGGGGAAACCAACAGCAATTAGGGTTAATTTACAGATAAATAGGTGTATTTAAATACGGAGGTCGATTAAAATTAACACGGGTTTAACCAGTTAACAAGGTCTCAATTCAACGTTTACCAGAAAAAATTGGTTAACCACACTAACGTACGCTTATAAACGAAAAATCTACCAGTATTCGAATAGTAGTATTTGCAATATAGTAGGTTAACTTTACTTATAGTAAAGTTGACTATACTAAACTGTTAGTTAAGTGTATTGTTTAATATAAACCCACTATATTTGACTGTAGGACAAGTGCAATATAGCTCCACTTTACCCTAGGATATGGGCTAAGTAATTGGCTATATAAATTACTATGCAGACAGGCTAGTGGTTTGCCAAACCTAAAACAATACATCCACCATCTAAACTACTGCAATACTATTGTTGCTTCGACCAATCGAATCGACAACGTTGCAACGTCTAAAGCTCTACCAACACCAATTTAATATATTTAAAAACTTAATCTATTAAGCCTCTAGTAAATACAAGAAAGTCACACGAAACGTACTAGCTTCAAAGGTTTACGCAATGATAACCGGCTTCTATATAGACATAATATTATACAAAATCAATCCAAATTGTCACTAAATAACTAGGAATTCATTTAACCAGAGGAGTAATCTATATAAACTCGAAAAACCTGTTTAAATACCTTTTTAAGCTCGAAACAACCAACGAAAAACGCTTGATAATCGATATAATAACACTTTGTAAAGCCTAAAAAAGTAAAGAGATGAATTAATTCCGATAAAATAATGGCAAAGACAATCCCGCTAATACTATAACTAAAACGTTGCTAAATAAGGGCATTGAAAGATTTGTGAGCAATAATAGACTAACTATACGCATTGAGATCTGCATTAACAAGTCACGTAGCAAAATAAAGTTACATACTAGTAAAAAAAGATACACTGAAAAACTGGAAAACTATTAGGAAATTAAAACCGGCGACTTATTCGATTTACATAGTTAAGTTAAAAGCCTACACAAGTTTATAACAAAAACCCTATTTGAAGAAACTGATAAATTTGGAACTCGAACCCATAGGGAAAATAAAGAAAATTAGGGTCAATTTAGCTGTGGAATTAACAAAGTTCTTCCCAATTAATGAGGTCATAATTCAGTGGTAACCGGAAAATATTAGTCGACCACACAGGCGTACGCATACAAAACAAAAAGGCGCTAATATTGAAATAGTAGTAATGATAATACAATAGGTCAATTTTATTTACACTAAAGTTAAGTATATTAACTACAAGTTAGGTGTATTGTATTATAAGTCTACTATATTGACTGTAAGTTAAGTACAATATAAGCCAACTTTACACTAGGGGACGGAACAAGCAATTAGCCATATAAATTAGTATAGACCAGCTAGCGGTCTTCCAAACCTGGAAAAATACATCAATCACTTCCAATGCAGTACCAGCTACTTCGACCAATATGAATCGACTATATTGCAACGATAAAGCCCTACCAACGATATAAGGTATTTACCAGACATATTAAAAACGATATTGAACGGATTCAAGACGCCTATTATACGATATTAATTATGAAAATGGTAGAATTATTTATTCAGGCGATTCATTTAAATATTATGCAAACTGAACCAAACCTAATTGTCTTTTCAATATTGTATCGTCGGGCGTCATCGAAACTTTACGGATTTTAACATTTATGATTAAACTTATATTATAAAAGCTCAAACAAGCTTTGCACCATTATATAAATGTATCAAAAACTTAGTAGTTTGCTTAGACTCATTGGTTATAAATTTCATATCCTTCTTTACTTGGAAAAAAATAGATATTTAGTACATGTTATCAAGTTTTTTTTTGATAATGAACCTGATAACTATTAACTTCCGAGGATTCAATACGAATTAATATACCGGAAAATATAATACATAGTTAAATTATGAAAGAGTTACTATAATCTGTAAATATTTTGAAACCTTTCAATTTACTTATTTGATATCGTCATCTGTTGAAGGGTGATATACCGTTAATAACAGTTCCTTAATTATGACTTGAAAGTATAAGGTTATCCAAAAAAATCTTACCTAATCCGAGTTGCGGTCTTTGATAATATTTTTTTTAATAAAATGTCCATTATATATCCCGACAACGCTCTACATACAACTAAATGGTCATAAACCATATTATTTCCAACTGAACAAATTTGGGAAGTCTATTTGTAAAAATTAACCAATATCGCAGATTATTATTAATAATAAGTAAATTAAACAAAAAGTCTATTAAATATAAAATTAATAAAGTTCCGAAATCTGAAGAGGTTAAAGGAGTTTTTATCATAAGGTAAGACAAGGTGTCGTACCATTATATTACCTATATATTCCACATAGTCGCCGAATATTAACAACCATCCCTTCCTAATGTTCGTCTCATTAAAAGGCACATGTTAAAACACATTTAAAAGGATACCCTATAATAGGTAGATTGTGGATTTACTATAAGATTTTCATCGTTTATAGTTCCCAATTCAATAGCTGCGAACGGACCTGATAACTCAATACACTTTTTTAATCGATACCATAATCCGCAATTTACACCAAATATCCAAGTTTAATTGAAAATCGCCGAACGCCTTCGATAACTGCGAATAACCAAATTATATATAACAGGTCATTTATTATATCCTAGTCTTTAAAACACCTAACCTAAAAATCAGTTTATAGTCCAAGCTTAACGAGGTTAACGATACTAACACAAGTTGAACCCGTTACGTTATTATAACCATCGACATATTATTACTTTCCAATTAACTCTTTAAACATTCCCAATCGTAATTTAGTAACCAAAGCTCTATTTTAATGAATCTATTTATATACCTTACCATGATTTATATTTCTGTAATATACGAATTTATCGTCTCTATATTCTATATAATTCGAAAAATGAATTCAAAAACTCGCGTATTACGATTTTTAACTTCGATTTCGTCCTATAACCTGCGAATTAAAATATCAGGGCGAGCTTCCCAGACTGCAATCTGGTAACGGAATAATAATGAAGAATGGCAAACGTTTTGAAATCAAACTGTGTTGAAAAATATCACAATCCCTAATAATACGTCAAAATAGTAAAAAGTGTATAAAAACTACGCAATTCCGATAACCACGCCTTCAAATAAAACACAACCGCCAAAAGATTTTTATCGTAAATAATATAATTATATTCCATATTCGACAATCGTATGAAATGGTAAATAACCGGTTTAAAAGTACCGTCTTCATCTTTTTACGAAAGGCAACCTCCTAATATTATCCCCAAACAATTGGTTTATAGTATTTTCCACTGATTGGGGTTCCAATTTAGTAAAATAAAAGTTATAATAAAGACTTATTGAAACATTTAAAAGCTCATTCCTCAAAACTAATCTAAATATACCGGGTTTTTACTTCGTAAATCGAATAAATTAATTAATTTAATTGGAAAAGTTACTAATAAAAGTTTAATAAAAGTTTGTAAACTTTGAAAAACTTTCAACTTCCCGAATAATACCTGAAAACCTTTATTGACGAACGGACTGATCTTTCTTGAGGTTGGCCCGCATACCAACGTTCGCTGTAATGATAAAACCCGAGTATTTTATCTTTTTCAATATAAATTTACATTTTTCCATTCTAAATTTAACCTTGCTTAATAATAGCACTAGGAAACCTATCAAAGCCTAGTTACATAATCTCATTTAAAAACCTAAAATAAAAGCAAAAATTCGTTAACGTGAACCATAACAAAATTTTCTAGAATATTCGCCATTATATTATTAATATAACATTAAAATGTCGCTAGCGCCCCCAAAGACCTAAAAAGGGCAACGAATTATTCGAATAAATTGAAACGAATATAAAATTCCATTGGTTCTTCCTATTTAGGTATGATCCGAATATAATAAAACGTTACCTGAATATCTAATTTTATTAACCATGCCAACTTCAATAATGCACGTAAGATTTACTTAATCAAAGGCAAAAAAAAATAACCTTACTCTGTAATTTTATTTAAAACCTGGTAATCGGTTAAAAATTATTATCACTCCTCCCTACGCTTCAAAATTAATGATATCGGCGCAGCAGAAGATAAAGAATTTATCTATACCTAACCCTTATCTATTGATTCAATAACCTAACACTAGAATTCGAGAAATTAATTTTATAATATCGAATCTAACAACCCCTATTATTCATCCAATAAATGTCCATTCTCGTTTAATTCAATATAGATATATTAATCGAAATTTCTCCGATAGAAGGGTAAGGCTTTCGCTTTTTCCTTCTGAAATATATCGCGGAACTCCGTCAATTTGAATACGATGCGAACCCAATTCTTATTTTCTTTTATTACCATTGATATCGTCGATCACAAAATCCGCGTTATTTTATTAAAACTCATGGAAAAAGTTAAGTACAACTAGTCACCAATACGTTCAACTACCTGTTAGATCCAGATTATAAACCTAATTAAAACAACTTCCATAATATTCTAACTATCCTTTGACACACAGTATATTATTATTTTAATAACTACTAATTCTCCCTAATTTTTAATTATTGGGCTATTTCCGCCCATATTTAAAATCACCTATTGATATCAAATCCATAAAATACCTAAAATCATATTCCGCTTTATTCTGGGAATAATAAATACAAATATTGATCTCGATCATCTATTAATATTCATTAAAATGATATATATTTAATATGTATATTTCGTCATAACCTTCATATTATACTCAAGTTTCGGAAATATAATTACTGTCGATAAGTTTTTTATACATTAGCGGAAGAAAAGGATAGTATAGTATTTCAAGTAGTCAGGTAGTAAGTTATTAGATGCAAAATAAAGAGGAGGCATTCGGTGAGTGCACGCCTCAGGTGAGAGCTTATAAACTCTCACCAAGAGCGTGGCACTTCACCATACACTTTTCCAACATCTGTTCTAGGGCGTGACACGCTATTATACACTTTTGAAAAGTGTATCTTGCAGCGTAACACGTTATCATACACTTTGCAAAAGTGCATCCTATAGTGTGACACGTTATTATACACTCTGTAAAAGTGTACCTTACAGCGTAACACGATTTCGTATAATTTGCAAACGTGGTTCCCTACGATTGCTAACTATAGGGATATATAATAATATCCACACAGGCAATTTTATTTTCTTTGTTAAGGAGCTTTATATTTATGATTTAATAATAATAGTATAATGAGCTTAAGCTTTTAAATATTTATTTAGTAGTAATAGTGTTTATTTAAGTCTTTAATTAGTTGTTTAGTAGTAATAGTAGTATAAATTTTGAAAAATCGTTTTGTAATAACAATGGTGTATGCTTTAGTAGGTTGTTTTGGGAAGTTGGTAATCTCTATAGAGATGTGATTATCACTAACCTTCTAAAACCACTATTACTTCCAAAACCTACACTACTATCACCACCAAACAACTAATTAAAGGCTTAAAGGAATTGCACCATCATTATTTGATCATGGATAGAAATATTCTTAATAAAAAAGAAAAGATTACCTATATGAATATTATTAGATATAATTATAATTAGTAAGCGTAGGAGACCACGCTTGCAGAGTGTATAATAGTATATCACGCTATAGGATACACTTTGTAAGAGTGTATAATAGCGTGTTACGTTGTAGGATACACTTTTGAAAAGTGTTGAATAATGTATCACACTTCAGGAAGGATGTTGGCGAAGTGCATGGTAAAGCGCTACGTAGCGAGTGGGAGCTTATAAACTCTCATCTGAGTCGTACACTCTCCGGAGGCCTCTTCTCCCTCTGACATCTAATAACTTACCTTACTACTTAAAATAATGAACTGTCTTCTTCTTACGTTGATTTACAGAGACCTTACTGACAAAAAACCTTTTATGAGATTTATAATATTATAAAACATTACTTCCAATACCATGTTCACCTTATATAATATTATATGGATTGGGTAATGACAAGATGAATACCAATAATAGTTAAAAATAAAGAGAAGGAAATACTAATGGATGTTCTTAACTAGATGTTGAACAAGTTAATGTAATGTCAGCAAGTAATAGGGGAAGCCTCCGTTGATGAAGCTACATTTTGAAAATGAGTACGGGCAGTTATTACAGGTATCAACGAGTTTAAATGCGCTTTATAACGCTTAGATGCCACCTAAGAAGGTTTATTTAGCCAGTAAAGGTCCTCTTTTACGATCGTAATGGCGCGAACACTGAATTTAGTGGGCATATACCTTTAAGTTGATAATTTTCGCAACTGGGATAACAAAGACCTTGCGATAACGTATTACATCGATCGCAAGTTCAAAAGGCCCTAACGCTCAAAACCCGGTTTAAAGACTTTAGATTGGAAGTTATGGTAAAGGGACTGAGGCCGGAGCTATCGTCCCAAGTGGTCGGATTCTGTCCATAAACCTCGATGAAGAGGGAAAGGAGAAGTCCCTGTTAGGGAGCTGCTAAGGAGTTAAGATGGTGTAATTCCGGTTACGTGACGTGTGTAAGCGTGTCCCTATATGGCTTCCTCTCTGCTCCAGAGTATCGCAAAAGCGTGTAGAACTACCAGAGTTAGATCCCTGTAATGATTACACTAAATACCAGTGAGTAAATAGAAGGTGTCAGGGGGCTTATGTTAGCAGTAAGGTAGCAGAGGTAACAAAGGTGCAATATCAAGAAGATGTTTGTTCGTGCTGTAGGATGATCATTAGCTGTTAGGCTATTCAGATATGTAGACTGAATACTTAGATTAACAACTGAAGAGCTATAAGGAAATACTATCTATGTGGTAATGACCGTGTCCTTATATCCTATGGCCTTCATACCATCTTCAGTACTGGACCGCTGAAGTCGCTGATCGCTTCCTGCGGTCCAATGTAGTATCGACTGGACCGCTCTTCGGTCCTTGCGGTCCCAACCCTCACTCTAGGTCCTTACATAAGAGAGATCCCTGGCTTGATGTGTTGGACATCAGGCTTCTGATAGCGCAGCGGACCGCTGGCCTATTCCATAACCTGCATTTGGTCCTTGGATTATAATAATCCCTAGTAATACTAGCCAGAAACTAATCTATAACATCACCCCCAAAAACACCCTCCCCCCTTTTTTTTTTAGTGTTTTTGTTGTGCGCGGTGTGAAAAGTACGAAAAAAGGTAAGTGTATCTTCCAGAACGTCGTGGTGTTGTGTAGAAGATGTTAGGCCGAAATATCACATAGAAAGTGCCCCAGCGCCCACCTTATAAATAGTCCCTAAACTCCAGTTTTAAAAAAGGAAAAAAGTTTTCCTTTAATCTTTAACCTTTAACCTTTAACATTGAATGTAGTATTAAATATTACAGCTCTCTTTACCATTAATATTATAATATCGGTTTAATACAACAAGTTTTCTTTTACATTTGTCTTATAGTCCTATACGATAAATCCCTAATTTACTGCTGAGATTGATAAAGTTATTGAAGATACAGGTTCGATTATTCGAAATATATTTATTCATTATTAACGAATATAAAATTCCTTTCCATACGGGTAATTAATATGTATCCTAACGGGACCTATAAGTAAATATACTTCGAATATGTATATAGAATAGTGTATAACCCGAGGAAATTATATTAGAAAACCGAAGGTAAATAATTGAAATAGCCGCGAGAAAACTGTTAACGAGCGGTTAAATACTAGTGTTCGGTGTTGTCTTTTTTTCGTCGAGGCTATAGGCCGTAGCTTTAGCTATTCCTATACGCCTTTGGATTTGAATCCTCAAATGAACGAGGTTGTAAAGGAGTTGTTCGAGTCGTATTTTTCTTTTAATTCCTAGGACCGGGTTAAGTTAAGGTTTTTGTAAGCCTCTTTATAAGTATTAATAAGCAGTTAAAAAACGTATAAACCTAGGTAGTCGTTACGAAAAAGGCTATAACAGTATATCATGCTACGTAACGAAAACTAAACACACGGGGCGGGGCGGGTTTTATCTCCGCTACCCCTATGTATTCCGGTGGCTTACAGGCTATATAACTGATAAATAAGGAACGTAGTATTTAAGTAAGTTTTTCGTAATAAGGTGAAAACGTAGAGAACGTGGCTAATAAGCGGTTAAGGAGCGTTGTTAAAAGCGACACAAAAGTTTGTTGAGGTTTCGAAGCTTATTAACACGAAGTTAGGTCGTATAAACGATAAATTAAATATGTTGGTACAAATAAGTGAAAATATTTTGGTTAAAGATTTAAATGAAAGGTTTAAGGATATATTTGAATAGGCTTCTTCATCGTTTTTTTATTTTTATTAATATTAATATATTTACTTATTACTGGTTCATTAGCAGCTTTTATGCCGCTTCATTTCGTAAATTAAAGTATAAATGTTAAACCCGCTTATGGGTTAGACGTAAGGGCCCGTCATTATATTCGGCTAATTCGTAACGCGATTCGGAAGTATTAAATATTACGGTGTCGGAAAAGTTCAAAAACGACTTTTACGTTAGATATATATTACCTATCCACTTAACCAAAACCTATCGTTTCGGTAAGTTATAAAGTCGAGTATGTCCTACTTAGTATTTGTTATGGGTTCATAGTATACTTTCGACGTGCTATTTCGATTCTGTTTCGCTATAGTTGCCGATAATATTTACGGTTTACGGTAAAACATCTCTATTTTACTAACTGAAAAGCGGATCTAAAGCGGTTCGTACGAGTTAATCTACATAAAATTGGGGATATTTCCCGTTTAATAGGTCGAATTTAATAATATAAAAGTTGATTTTACGCGGTATATGGTATTTATCATAAAGTTAACTTAACTTTTTCAAAAATTCGTTAAATTTATAATTTTTTAAAATAAATTCAATGTCATCGCTGATTCGAAAACTTTTGAAAGGGGAGCATCAATCATTAGCGGTTTTCTCTATACACCATTATGTAGCCGCTATTACGGTTTAAGCGAATTCCTTAATTTCGCGAATACGTTAAACAAAGTTTTCGGCCTTCGCGCGTATTATTATAATTAAGACA
The DNA here is from genome assembly GCA_038502455.1 of Anisogramma anomala. Lineage (NCBI taxonomy): Eukaryota > Fungi > Ascomycota > Sordariomycetes > Diaporthales > Gnomoniaceae > Anisogramma > Anisogramma anomala. Next base: position 334,716 of record JASMMZ010000008.1, on the reverse strand, counting down.
AAAAAACGTTATAACGGTTATATAGGATCAATATGGTAATCGAAAGTTATAAAAAACGGGTTAATATTAATAGTAGTAGTATTTTTATTATTTAACGTTAATTAACAGCTAGGTAATTAGCGGCTTTAATCGAATTAGGTGTAAATTACAAAGGAACGTAAATACATTGAAACTTTTTAATTTACTCGTTCGGTTACTTTATTGTTTTCGGAGTAAAAGTTAGTATTTAAACGTTATTTCACCTAAATTAGGTCATAAAATTGTTTTCATAACCTATCGGTCTAATTTAAACCACGATCGCTAATAAGTGCATAGGAAAACATATAAAATCGCCAACAAAAGTTTAAAAACCGTTTCGCGTAAGTTTTCACGTTTATAATAGTTATAACTTCGAGGGTAATAATTTTACTTAAATAGTTCGTAATAACTCTAAGGTAACGTGAGATGCCGGTACGTTTCCGGGGTAAATTAATTATAAAGTCGATAAGTAAATTATTTTGAAGTCGTTCGAAAACCGGAAAGGGTTTAAAAAGGCTTTTTCGACGGTGTCTCTAATAGATTATACGCTTATAAACGTTATAATTACGGTACAAACGGCGAACCATACGATATAAGCCGGGTTAAAAGTACGTTTTGGAATAAATATCAATAATAACGTCGCACCCCGGGTGTCTAGTAAGGATTAAATTATAGGTAACTTAAATTAGCGCAATAGTAAACAGCTTATAAATAGGTATTTAAATACGGTCGCGAAACCTCAAAAACCAATCGTAGTTTATTTAATAGTTTGAAATCGAAACCTTTAACGTCCGATCGTCGTCGATATGAATATTCGTTAGGAAATATCGGTCGCCTATACGTATTACGTATATTAGTAAAGGGTAAGTAATATGTCGTATAATAACAACATCCTGATAACTTTAAAGATTAACGTTAGTAAAAAATTTACGGATTTTTGGAATGGATTCGCCGGCGAAGATCTACCGAAAGATATATGTATGTGGGAGCAGCTTGAAAACAGACTATTAAGGATGTAATAATTAAAGTTTTAGACCCTAAAAATATGGATGAAAAAGGCCTTTGAAATATTTTGGTTTTTTCGCCATAACACATTAGGTCGCAGATAATTTGCTGCTTTATTATAAATGAATAAAAAAAGGAATTACGAAAGGCGTTAAATCTAACGAACTTATCGTTTAAAAAGCCGTTGCATGGTTATAAATTATTTTAAATTCTTATAGTTTATTAAAATGATAAATAGGTATATCGTGCTCCGGAGCTCTGCGTTCCATGTTTTTTAATAGCTTATAATACCAAGTGACTCCTTATCATAGATTTGTAATTGTATTGGGCGGGAGATAAGCGACGAGAGTAATAAGTTATTAGGCCTAGGTTATTTTGGTCGTCATGTTAAAAAAGCCAACCTCCTAAAGTTCAACCAGAAAAATAGGCTTTTAAAAAGGTATTGCGGTTAAGATTTTATTAAGTAAGTTTAGGTTCGGAAAGAAAGTTAAACTTAACCCGTTTAAAAGCAGCTGTTCTTTGGGGCCCCGAACGAAAAAGGTTGTCCTTATGAGTTAGCAGAAGTAATGGTTAAATAATCGTCGAGTAATCATGGATAAAATACCTGTAAAAGCACGCGAATTTAAAAAACCTTTGTACTTTTAAAACAACGTGAAACCCGCCTATTTCCGGATAACGCGTAATTTCTCTAAGTTTATATACGCCGACATTATATTCGATAAAGAATCCCAGGTACTTGGTTTTTTAAACGCCGAATTCGTATTCAAAAATATAAAGGTAAAATCCCGCGGTATTGAAAACGTTAAGAATTTATTCAACTTTAGTTACATAATTATCGAAGGTATCGTTTAGGTAAAAAATAATATCTTCGAAGTAAACAAAATATAAAAAAACTAGAATAAGGCGTAACAAATGATTAATATACCTTTAAAAGGTAATGGGGGCATTAAAAAGACTGAAGGAAATAATACGTTATTCGAAAAGTCCGAAACGTATACGAAATTTAATCTTTTATTTATCATTCTGGTTAATATAGAATCTATAAAATACGGCTTTAACATTTAGCCTAGTAAACTATTTAAAGTATAAAATATTCATAAACGTCTTTTTAATCAAATAAAACTGGTAACGATCCGTTCTTGTAATGGCATTGAGCCGGCGATAATCGATATAAAAATGTAACATAATTTCGGAGATTTTAACGAAAAACACGGGGGTACCTGTTAAAAAGCTACTCGCTTGAATATAACTGGTTAAGTAATTCGATTAACTTCTTACGTAATGTAAGGAGCTTTTTACGTGATATACCGTATAAAAGACCTTACAGAACTTTTAAGGGTTAGTTTAATTATTGGTATAAAAGACGATTTCGTAATCTGCTTTAAAATAGTAAGGGGGTATCTTATTATTAAAGGCTTTATCGAATAAAGGAGCGAATTTTTTAAGGTTTTCAAGAAGTTTATTGTAAATAAAAACGAGCGGTTTCGGAGCAAGTACTTTGGTAATATTTTCGAAGAGGACGGCAGCGAACCTCGAAGTAGCGGTTTGGTCCTTATGGGACTTTCATAAAATATCTTAAAATATAATGGCGCTGACCTCTTTCGGCGTTTATTAAACGGATACGAACCCTCATTTTTAAACGCGATAGTTACTATCTCTTTCTAAAAGTAATATATATTTCGAAAAGTAGTAAATAAATTGTTAAAACTTCATTTAAACTTTGCCCAAAATAATGTTTTATTGTACAAAGGTGACGAATAGGTTTATATCCGGTAACAGTTTTTATCGAGTTTAATATTCAAAAAGTTTATAAAGGAAATAAATCGTGTAAAGAAGCCGGGCATTTAATACATAGTTTCGACGAGTCGTCGTAATAGGATAGGAAAACGAGGTAACTTTAAAGGATCAGTAAGTTATTTACTCGCGGCATTATAACATTTACTAACTTTATTTATCAAAATATAGATGAAACGAATAAAATTACGAAGTAAATTTATCATAAACAGAAAGTTATTTAAAAGTTGAGATGGAGTTACCAGGTTAAATTAAAGTTTTGTTAACTTCTATACGCGATTATATAAAGGAGTTACGCTTTTTCCTTTTGAAAGTTGATAAGATTTTCGGTTAAAATAAAATAAATTCCTATAACGGTTTCAGCTTTAAAGCCGCTCGAGCGTTATGCCTGATTCCATGAGTAGGTACGGATACGGTAGCTATTCGCGTTATAACGTAAGTATTACCCGAGGTCTTCACGTCAGAAAAGCTTTGAATAGATAACCTAAGCGGCGCGTCGTTCAAAAGTGACTCGAAAGGCGTTTACGCCAGTTATAATAATATTGTCCTAGATATTACAAGCAGGTAAGTCGCTACTATTATTCCCATTACGTGGCACGCTTCTAATAATAATGATATTAGTAACGTCATAGCGAACACGAAAGTTATAAAAGCGTCCATCGATAAGTTAGGTGCGAGCGACCTATTCTTTGTAATTTGCGAATATATAGAGGAGTAATAATGTGTTAGCGAGTTTATCGTTAATAGCTCCTTTTAAAATGGTGAACTTAATAGCGGATTCCTAGGCCATGTCGCCAACTTTTGTAAGCAAAGCCTTTTAAGTATTAAAAAAAAAGTAAAATAGTTTGTAAACTCCTTATTTTATACTTATAAGTCGAACGATAACTACTTCAGTCGAGTTAAGATCGTAATAGTAGGCGTACGGTATATCTATAAAGGCGTTAGGGTCGTCAATACCACCGTCGCCTTTGTGAGTGTATTAACTCTTTATAAAAGTTTTTACGGAGCCTTTTCACTATTGACGAATAACATAAAAGTCATTTTTTAATATTGAAGAACTTCCGATTCCGACATAATTTATATATTATCGTGGCTTTTTATACAAGGAATTGTAATTTATCTTCGGAAAACTTAATCGGCTAATTTAAAGGTTTGCGTTTGGATCGTTAACATCCATTAAAAGGGGCGCCGGCATCGTAATCGAAGTTAAAGGAATCCAATTCTTTGTTGTTTAGGAAATTAACGCGGTTTTCGGTAAAAAGCGGTATAATAACTACGTTATTCATAGTATACGTAAGGGAAATCTTTTAAAGAGAAAGTTGTCACGAAGAAGTAAGCGTATCGACAGCTTCAAGTTGTCGGATTATATTCGTTAACGCGTTTAGTATGTCGGTATTCCGTTATTTCAAGTCTAAAACGTATTTTCGAACAACTTAGTTTCGCTCGATAAATTCCATATATAGGGCGTCAGTAAAACGTCCGTATTAAGCCGTAAGATAATTATAATAGGCCGTTAAAACGCTTTAAGACTACTTTTTAACGAACGCGTTGAGGGATTACTTTAAGACCTAAATGTCTAAATTCGATAGTCCGGAAAATAATAGCATGACCCTAAGCTATAGGAGCTGATAAACAACTAATACACCGTCGAAAAGGAATCGAGATTTATATATAAAAGAACTAAGGCCGGAGCTGTCGCCCAAGGAGGTCGGATTCTATCTATAAACCTCGATAAAGAGGGAAAGGAGAAGTCTCTATTATGGAGCTGCTAAGGAGCTAAGATAGTGCAATCCCGGTCACGTGACGTGTGGAAACGTGTCCTTATACGGCTTCCTCCCTGCTTCAGAGTATTGCAAGAGCGTGTAGAACTACCAGGGTTGGATTCCTGGTAATACTAGCTAGTTACTATCCTGTAACAGTTATATTGGTGATAGTAACGTGAGCAAAATTTAATCAAATTTGTCAACCATAAAAACTATCGTTATAATGTTGATAAAAGGTGTTGGATTTGTAGAAAGTTAGGCTATTAGTTAATCTGTTATCTTTCGGCTCAGTGCCACAAATATTAGGTGATATATTATACCTAGTAACTTATTTTCTTTAGATAAGGCTACTTGGATTATATAGTGGACTGTAAGGGTAGAGAAGTTGTTGACGTTGATGATATGCCAAAGCAAGTCACTTAGAACGAAGATATTGCTTTTGAATCATCCCAGAGACTAGTCGACCACGCCTTTTTCTACCGCTGGAATGAAGAAAACCCCTAAATTTCCTTGAGAATTAAGCACCTTGTGAAGTGACTAGGCTAGAGTTATTGTTTAAGGCTGTCGGATACTGTATGTAATCCTCGATGAAGAAAAAAAGGAGAGACACCTGCAAAAAAAAAAAAAAAAAGCTGTTATAGAGCTAGTTGAAAGAAGTGACTCGATTATATAGTTGATTATATGGAATAGAAATGTTCAAGAGCGGCGCGAAAGCGTTATAGAAGTATAGAAACCGCTAGAAATAAATTTATAGCGACTATTAGCCCAGGTAACAGTTAGTAATATTACTCCCAGCCTATGTGAGATGGTTCTTTACAATTATAAAAGGTACTTACGGGATTTGAAACATCACAATACCTTGTAGAATGTGGTAGAATATTTTATCGTGACCTTAGCCGCGGGTAACCTGTTTACGAGCGGCGTAGCATGTTTTGGTAATGTATAAAATATGTCTTTTTGCTATGGATCGTTCTGGAAGGTATTTCCCCCCCTCCACCTTACTCCTTTATCTGGAGGCATGATAACTATTTACGAGAAGCGCAAAAAGTTATGGTAACGTATAGAAGGTTTTTATACTAGATTATTTTAGTGTATTGTAGGAGGTTCTAGAATTATTCCCCTTACTCCCTTTTTAAAAATAGTTCTTTTAGTAATGTCCAAAATACAAAACCATCTATTTATTAATAACTTTCCTACCTTTAATACAATACTACATTTTGGCATTATGCAGCATAATACTATATCTTTGCTATGGTTTTTAGCTTAATACATTTTACTTTGTCTAGTCGTCTTTCTTAGTACGTAATAATAAATGACAATTCAGTCGTAATGATTGATAAAACTGTTCTATATATAAGTTTCGCCGCTCCAAAGCTATTAATCCCCCAATAACGAGCAGATAATTCTTTTATATAAGGTATATTGATATATATTCTTATGAGATACGCTAATAGATGTCTTTCCCATGTATTTATCTTATATTGTACAACTTTTGAAAGTTTTATCAAGAAATTTACTGTGGGTATAAATTATAAGTAACGGTTAATAATTTGTTAACTGATATACAAATACGAGATTTCGTTTTTATGTTGTTTGTATGATGGGTTGTAATTCCGGTTATATATATATAAATATTTGGATGTGAATCCAGATATGCACAAGGTTAAAGAGGAGTTGTCGGAGGTATATCTTATATTTGATACCTAAAAACGAAGTAATTAGCCCGGTTTTCGAATAGTTTTATATATATAAGTTATGGTTTTGATTTTCAAAAATCGATAAGGTCGTTATAGAGAAATCAATAACCTTGTTGGTTTGAATGTTAAATTTATTGGGGTTTCAAGTTGAATTCGATGGGTAGGTCCGACAAAAAGGGGTGTTTTCCAACCTAAACATCTAATTTAACGACGTGGAAATCGATAATACAACTTTTACGGTACTTTTTATAAAGTGAATTAAAAATTTTGAAAAATTGGTTTGATTTATGGTTTTTAAAAAGAAATTAATCGTTATCTCTGACTCGAAACCGTTTCAATGTTTTTTTTATTTATTGATGGTTTCCTTCATAAGTTATTATATGATGGTTATAACAGTTTTTGTGAATTTCGTAACGTTGCAAATACATTAGACGCAGTTTTAAACTTTTACGTAGGGCTTTATAACTGGGATAATTAAAAAGTATGAAGGTTTTATGAAGCCCATATGATAGTTAAATATTATAGAGAATAGGTTAATAATTATAGTAAACAATATTCATTCGTTAACATTAATCAAGATTTAGATAATAGGTGATTTTAATCGAGCTGGTTATAAATAATGAAGAAATACAAATGCATTAAAACTTTTCAATTCATACGTTTCATAAAGCCGTCTGCTTTCATGTGGAATACGGTAAATAGTTTTTGTTTTACCTTCGTTAATTCGTAAAAGATTTTTCAAAACCTACAAGTTCAGTTTAAATTCTAGTTGTTAATAATGGCACGAAGAAACCCGTGAAATTTCTAATGATAACTTAAAAATAGCTTTGTATAAATCTTCACGTTTATAATTCGTATTGCTTTCAAAGTAACAAGTTTATTGAAACCATTCGTAATAATAGCAAGGTAATATAAATTAATAATTCGGCTTTGCGAAAGGTAGATTATAAAATCGATTAATAACTCGTTTCAAAGTTATTCGAAAATCTCTAGGAGTATGAAGAGTATTGTTAGGCGATATATTCCACAGGTTATTTGTTAATGAATATTATAAATACGATAAAAAAGTAGAATTGTAGGGAATAAATTAAGTTAAAAATACAACTTAAATAATATAACGATAATAACGTCGCGATCTAAATAACCAGTAAAAATCGAATCGTGTGTACCTGAGATTGATACTGTAGTAAACGGTTTGTAAATGGGGATATAAATACGGTTACAGAGCCATAAAACAATATTATCGTTTATGGTATATTTAGAAAAAAAAAACTTTCAATATTTAATAATTGTTAACGCGAATATTGACGGGAAATTTTCGATTGTTTATATGTATTACGTGCATGAGGTGGATGTAAGTAGTATTGCTGGTGTTAAAGAAGATTTAGTGATTTAATAAATCTGTATTGATAAAGAATTCGTTATCTTTTAAAATAGATTCATTAACAGTAGTTAACCGAGATATTCATGTGATTAGGAGTGACGTAAAAGCGATTTATTTGGGCCGAATTAGTAGTAGCTTTCGGTTTGAAATATTAAGGTAAAATTTATTTTAGGGATATTTTGATCCCGTAGAAACAGTGTATCGCATCGTATATGGTTGAGTCATCATTGTAAATTAATTTGGAATAGAATTGAGAAATTCGATTTCATTAGAAAACCTGGCGTTGAAAAAGTTATTAATTAGTTGTAAGGTATTCCAGGTTTTAATAATTCTAAAAAATAATTAACGGGCGGTTTATATTTCAAAGTTTTGCGTTCCATATTTTCAAATAGCTTATAATTTCTAAAAGTTCCTTATCATAAATTCCGTAATTATATTCTATAAGTGATAATCGACGAAAATGATACGTTATTAGGATAATGGAGTTATAATTGTTGTTTCAGAATAAATAACCCCCTAAGGTTTATCCAAAACAATTGGCTTTCAAAAATATGTTTCGTTCTGGGTCCTACTAAACGAAAACGGATTTTAATAGAAACAAAAATTTGAACCACTCAAACATAGTTTTTTCTCGTCCCTTTTATGAAAGATAATATTTTCCTGGTTAGCCAAATTAATGTGCCAGTTATTACTAAGCAATATCGAATAAATTTGCACCCAAAGGTAGCTAATTCAAAAATCCTTATACCTTTGATATTAATGTAAAAACCGTTTCCTCACGGATGATATGTATCTTTTCCGAATTAATACGTATTTCATTTTTCGCTTCGAGGATAAACCCCAAATACTTGATTTTTGAAACGTTCAACTCGCATTTCAATATATCAAATTCAGTTTAACGAAGCTCAAAAAGTTCAATACTCATTTGACTTTGGTTTTATAGTTATCTAAAATGTTTTTCAAGTATAACAAACCATCGTTAAGGTAAATATGATAGAAAATATTGAAATATGAGAGCAATAACTTATTAACATATTGTTAAAAGATGGCTGATACACTGGAAAAAATTGAAAAATGTAATTAATCATTCCTAAAGTCCGAAACAGACACGAAACGCGGTTTTATACTCGTCGATCTTCTGAATACAATGCTTGTAAAAATAAAAATTATTCAACGTCGAATTTTGTAAATTATCAAGTTCATAAAATTTCAATAAACGTTTCTTTAATAAAAGAAAACAGGTATCGGGCGGTCATTGTAATAGAATCAAATTACCCATAATTGATATAATAACTTAGTTGTTCGTAGGGCTTTAGACGTTACAACGTTGTCGATTCGATTGGTCTAAGTAATAGTAGTATTACGTGGTCAAATGGTAGATGTATTGTTTTAAGTTTGGCACACCGCTAGCCGGTCTACACTGTAATTTGTATGGCCAATTGCTTGGCCCATACCCTAGAGTAAAGTGTAGCGTACTGTACTCGGCTTACAACTAATATGGTAAGTCTCCACAAATCAATACACTCAACTTGCAATTTAGTATAGTTAACTTTACTTACAGTAGAGTCGACTTACTGCACTGCATGTAATACTATTCCAATACTAGCGGATTTTTAGTTTGTGCGCGTACGTTAGTGTGGCTGACTAATCTTTTCTATTTACCATTAAATTGCCTCCTTATTAACTAGCTAGACCCCTGTAAATTCCAGTTGACCTCCATACTGAATTTCACTCTTTTACATGCAAATTGACCTTATTTAAACTCAATTGCTCCGTTAGACCAAGGTCCGAGTTTATCAACTCCTATAAAGAGTTCTTCTGCCACAATCTTTTACAAGTCTTAACTTTAACTGTACTACTTAAATAGATTACTATTATTATTAATCCTTTGATAGTCTTCTAATTTTCCAATGTAACTCTGTCTGACATCACGTGATTTGGGGTTTCCGGGCGGCTTATCAACGTAGCCCTCGATACGTATGATTAGTTTGTTGCTGTTTATAAACCTTTCTGATGCCTTATTAGGCGCCGCCTTCGTTATAACATTTACGGGATTATCTTTGCTATTGATTTATCGGAACTCCTTAATCTCCCTCCTTTCTTAGGCTTTATGAAGTGCTATTACGTCGATTATTAAGCTTTTTTCGCTAGTAGTTCCGAGCTTCAAAAGGTATTCGAAGAGGCTTTTCGAGTCGTTATAAATTACTACCGGGATAAGAGAAATCTTTAACTGAATAGTAATAATATTAAGGGTTTCCTATAGTGTTATAGATACGTTAAAGCCCGCCATTATACCGTACACCTCCGATACTAACACGTTTCGTATAATCCTTCTACACTTGACAAAGGTCTAATAAATTAGGTTACCAATAATACTAAATTAGTTTTTCTGTTTATTTTCGTTAACGACGGTTAATAGAAAGCCGATCTGTGAAGACAAGTGAGTGTTATTTACAAAAGACACGTCTGTAAAGATTAATAGCTTAGCCTTCGATAGGTAGATTATGACTATATTAATCCTGCGGTTTAGGTTCCGTATTTATTACTAGAGCTTTTTGTTTAACCTGTTAAATTCCTTATTCGTTGGTTCTTATACTTGTATGGCGACGGATAGGTCGTAAAAGACTTTTGGTTGACATAAGGTAGTAATATAACTACTTCGAATACGTTATTTTAAGTACCATTAAGCTTTGGCCTTATTAATCTTATCAGTTGTAGCCAAAATGAAGCACTAGCCTTTTTGGCGAAAGATAAGGCCGATATTAACACTAAGAATACGGATTAACGATTTATTAAAGTTAAGTTGACTGTTTTTCGTTAACGTTATTACTGGCTTGTAATTCCAGAATTTAGAGTCTTTAATCGCCTGTTGTTCTAGTATTACAAAGTTAGTTGTTCATAACGAAAAAGTATCGTTAATTCACATATATAACACTCCGAAGTCCTTTCTTACGTTACTAATAAATACGCGTCGTATATTAAAAACTTTATCGTTAGCTAGAATTTGAAGTACGACTAATAGGTTAGAAATCAATAGACGCCTGTTTTAACTAATACGTATATTAGTTTAATACATCGTCTTACCGTGCCTAAAGGGTAAATATTACGGAGTTCATGTGGTAGTTTTAGTGATACTATCCGTTTTAAATCCGTTATTAATTAAGTGTAGTCCTACGTTATATTACAGCTATTAAACGTAAAATTGACTTAAGTTTTAAATAGTAAACTTCTTGCTAAAGTAACCATCAAACGTTAGATTTTTTTTGGATCGTTAGCGATTGTATAAGGATTTAGGTTTTTCCTTTATTACCGTATCCTTAAGCGATTCAACGTATTTTTTCGTACGGTCGCCCCGTGGTCTTACTTTCAATTTCATGGATAATCCTCGACTTAAAAATCGTAACGTTTGGTTTTCAGAGGTTAAAATCGGTTTTCGGTATGAAATATATAATTACTAGAGTCAATAGGCCGTTAATCTCGACCCTATCGTTTTTTTTAAAAAAAAACGTTTGCCGAAGGTTTTGATAATCTTTCACACTCGGATCTTCAATACTAAGTTTTCTTTATTATTTTTCCTATTTATCTAAGTAGTATTGTAAATGCTATCCGTTGTGTATTTCTTCTCCTTAACGTTTTCTTTTTCTAGAGGTCGTTCGTGCCGGCAGCGTTTTATCGGTTTTCTGATAATGAGTAAAGGAGGTTTATATTAGTTTGGTTGCTTGGTTTAACGGTCTTTATCGTTAATAGCTTTAATATAAAACTTAACTTGGGTAATTCGAAAGGATATAGAACCGTTAATAGTTTTATTGACTATTTTGGAATTCGTGATATTTAATATTTTATACAAGCCTTTTCATTTACCCAGCTCCCGCTATATGAGTACTTCACTTTGTAACGGTAAAGCAAGTACGTCGATTGTTATAAGGCCGTTTTTGGTGTTGAGGGCTTTATTAATCTAGCGGCGTATCGATTTTCTTTGTAGCTTCTTTAAAGCTTTACTCCAGGTCGTAACACGTTTTTGGGTACTTGCCGAAGTCGGAGACTCACTCATTATACTTATATACGCTCCAAAGACTATCAGCGTTGGCACTAAGCCGTCAGGGCCCACAGCGTTGTTCAGGCCTCTTACTGCTATTTATAAGGGTTTCTTCGGATTTGTAAAGCTTCTAATCTCTAGTGTAAGGATATTATACGTTCGTCGAAGTAAGGTATATTCTCTTTTAACCTTTTCAATGCTTTAGTAAGCTTTTATAAACACTTGTTTACATTGAATACCTATTATCTTAGTATTTTCCTAGAACTTTGCCGCCGTAAAGTTGGTGCCGTTATCGTGGACGACGACGTTAGGTAGACCTAGGTACGTGTTAATCCATAGTATCCTTAGCATTTCCTACGTATCTTTTGTCGAAAGGGACTTTAGGAACTTGGCTCCGTAAAAAGAGGTTGACAAGTTAACGACGAGAAAAATAGGTTCATTATTTAGGTAAAATATATTAATAAACATTTTGTAATCAAAGTCCTTGTTGTTTTTTAATATAAACTTAAATTTCCGAAGGGCTTGGGTATATGTTTGGTAATGATAGTGAAGTTTTTAATAGCTTTTGGGGTAAACTATTTCACATCTTTATATCTTACGGACTTTAAGACTTTAAATAACCTGTTAACGATTGGATAGTTAAAGCGTCGGTATAATTAATGTATTTCTGACTTCGTTAGATTTAATACCACTATTTCCGGGTTTTAAAGATAAAATTATAGGTACCCTTACTTCAACGCAAATAAAAACCTCTGACTTTTCCTAACCTGCTCGTCTACATTAACGTTGATGTTAAAACCGAGAGTCTTTATGTCTTCCAAATAAAAAAGGAATGGGGTAGAGGATTTAAGGATGTAGAAAGTCATTGCTTTACAATAGTTGTTGTTACGCTCAGTAAGGGGGTGCCGAGGTAACTAATAGCCAGACTTGCTACAAATTCAACATTTTTTTTTACTATTATGTACGATAATGCTGGCGTTTAATAGGTCCGCCTGAAGTTTTACTTTGTTGGCGCTAACGTGGTTACTAACCTCAGTTTAAGGTCGAAGTTGATAGGCCAGACCTTAAATATTATAGGCGCCTGTATTTACGGTCGATGTAGTTAACTACCGTAAAATCTTTTTCATTTACGTTGATAAAGTTGCCAGTTTAGGAATATATATTAAGCTAGTTTGGTACAGGTGCTATGACTGTACTAAGCGAGGAACGTAGCTGGCTTACAAAGCTTTCACAGGTGGTATCTGGGCGTTATAGAGCATTTTTGAATTCTCTAACACTTGTAATTACTATCCGTACCTGTTCACTAAGTATGAATTTATCAATATGGGCTTTCCCTTTTACTTTTTAATATAATATTCACTTTTTAATTATTTGGTTCAACATATTTATAGGTGTTTCCTCCTTTTTCTTCTTAGGTATTATTATTGCCCACCTCGTGGTGACCCAATTTGTATAGTAGTGCGTAAGGTGGACATCGTATACGAAGTAGTCGTTTAGCTTATAAAGGTTAGGTAGTAGTTTTTGGCGTGTATTGTAAGAATTTCGGGAAATAGTAAGTAAAAACCAGAAAGGGGAACCTCTATCCACTTGCAAATATTCAAAAAAGGTATTATTTCGGTATCGAGGAGGTTATAAGGCTTTTTATTATACTTTTTTGTGTCGTATCAGATCTTAGTGAAGTTCGTAAGGAGTTTATAATTGATATTAACTATTTGGATAGGTTTTGGAGAAAGATTGCGATAGTTATTCTAACCTTAAATTGTATTTCCTAACAATTTAAACCTTGTAGATTCCGAAGCACAGTGTTAAGAAGAATTGATAGTCGCTTGGCCCGAAGGTTAAACTCCTGTGGTAGAACCTATAGTAGGCTCTCGCTCGTAAGAAAATGTAAATGAGGAAGGTTTTTAAGGGTTTTAACAATTAAATTACTAAGATACGATGGGTACTAAAAGGTGTTAGGGGGCTTAACAATTTTTCTTAATAAATTGATGTAAAATACCAACGTTAATACCTTTGTCCGTATTGGCGGCTGTTGCTTTACGTGCTTTGCCGCCGCTGAGGGCGTATTCCACGCTATTACATAGAGGTACTAAACCACCGTGCAGGTTAATAAGTTCTTTATCGTTAGCGCATACAAAAGATTGACTTAGATAAGGAGGGTAAGGGGGAGGTTCCTTGGAACGTGTATAGGCGTTGAAATCCCTTAACATTTTTTCCTTTTCCCTAGGGGTTCTAAGGATTAGGGTCTTAAGAGTAATCTTTTTGCTAAACCAGTTCGAAAAAGGTTTCCGCCAATCACACTGGGGGTTTTCAAGGGATGTTGATATCACGACGTGTAACCCCCTTTTTTAGTCTGGCCTTAACTGGGTGCTGGATTATCTTTCATATGTTAAAAATCCAGTTGTTAAAAAACTTTCGAAAATCTTTAAAAACCTGTGCGCTGCGACTGTAATCGTTACCGAAATCTATTTCGATAATATAATAGTTAACGTAATTAGTTAAGTAAGCTTTAGTTAAGGTTTTATTAACATTCTTAATTTAGAGTTGTTAGTTGTAGTAATTAACAAAAACTGTTCTGAGATTCTTAATTGCTTTTTTCCAGTTGGGGTCGGTAATAGCCTGAAATCAAGAATTTACGGTAGCCATATTAACGTTTTGGCTTATGTAAGATGTATAAGGTGAGGAACTTGGTAATCTTAGGGGTAGGAACTTGGTGTTTTAGCGTAGAGACGCGTATAAACTTAGATATTTGGTGACTTGACGTAAGGTCGCGCGATGTACCCTTTTTGACGTGACTTAGTGGGTTTTCGCTTGAAATAGCGAACTTGATGATTAATTGGGAATAGGAGAGTAAAAAGAGTGAAGTAGGGTAAAGGTTTGGTATAAAAGGGTAAGGTCGGAGGTTTTTTGTTATTTATAAAATGCGAAGTTTAGAAGTTGTTTAGTGTAGGCACTTAGTTGTTTTTCTTATAGTAGTAGTATCTGTAATAGAATTAACTTGGTCTTTTGCCAACTTGCCGAACTTTAAGACTTCTGATAGTCAATTTTAACGTTTTTAAGAAAGTTCAATGAAGATTTCTTAGTGTTTTTCAATAGAGATACCGTCTTTAACTTCCAGATTGCCGTTGTAAGAATAATACAACCCAAAAGTTTTCTCTGTTTTCCTACCGTTAAAAGACTAACGTAGTATTAATAGAGGCCTTTCTTAAGAGCTTCTCCTCTACCTTAGTAGTTGTTTGACTTAAAGCGTAACCGGAAAATAGCCTTTTCTTCTACTTAGCTAATTTGTGCTTAACCTAATAAGCACCAATTAGTATTGGTAAGGCTTTAGACGTTGTAAAGTTATCGATTCGATTGGTCGAAGTAACAGTAGTATTACATGGTTAGATGGTAGATGTATTGTTTTAGGTTTGGCAGACCGTTAGCCGGTTTTCACTGTAATTTGTATGGCCAATTTCTTGGCCCGAGCCCTAGAATGAAGTGCAATGTACTGCACTCAACTTCCACCCAATGCGGTAAGTCTCTAAAAAGAAATACAATCAACTTGCAGTTCAGTATATTCAACTTTATTTACAGTAAAGTTGATCTACTGCCCTGCTTGTAATACTATTCCAATATTAGTTTTCTTTTGGGTTTATTAACGAAAAATACGGAGGCAGCTGTTAAAAGGCTGTTTGCGCAAATTCAACATTAATCAAAGAACTCAATTAGTATTTTCCATAACAACAAAAGCTTTTCTAGTAATATGTCATATAAAGGAATTCAAAGGATTTTGGGAAGTTGATTTAAAGTATCGCTTTGAAAAATAATTTTATAATTGGCTTTTCCATGATAGAGACTTCAATCATTTCCTCAGATTTTATCACATAAAAATGTATTTTTGTTAAATATATGAAAGTTCATTAAAGACGGCAACTGGTAGTTTTGGGGTCGTCGCTTTATAGATATGTTGAAAAATCAATGTAAATGGTCTAATTAAATTTCTTTTTACAAATTCGATGAAATATAACAGAAAATACGGCGGTATCAATACTATTAGATTACCTTTGTATCGGTGCAAATCCACGTTTCCAGACTCTTCAATTGCCTATTCATCCTAGGAGTAATATAAACTTTGAAATGATATTAAATAACTATTCGTATAATATTTTAGGTTTTCCTAAAATAACGTTGTCTTATAAATAATGAATAACGTAAGCCCAAATACAACATTAATATTCATCAAAATCAGAGATTAAATCAATTAAAAAGGTGTTGGTAGAGCTTTAGCCGTTTCGACGTTGTCGATTCGATTGGTCGAAGTAACATTAATATTTCAATGGTCAGTTGATGTATGTATTGTTCTAGGTTTAGCAGACTGCTTCCCAGTCTACACAATAATTTGTATAGATAATTACTTAGCCTATACCTTAGTGTAAAGTAGGTGCATACTATTCTTAACTTGCAGTTAGTATAGTAAACTCACAAAACAATACATATTACTTGCAATCAGTATATTAAATTTTGCTGTAAGTAAAACTAACTTACTACACTGAAATTCCTACTATTACAACACTAACGGCTTTTCCTTTTATAAGAGTAAGCCAGTGTAATCAACTGAAATTTTCCGATTACCACTTAATTATACCCTCGTTTACGAACCAAGCCCCTACTAATTTCATAGCTAAATTAACCCTAATTACCTTTTTTACCACATAGTACCTAATTCTAACTTTATTAACTCCTATAAATAAGTTTTTCGCTACAAACTTATGCAAACCTCAAACTTGACTATACTAATTAAATAAGTCGCTGGCTTCAATTCCCTCACAATCTTCCAACTTAGCATATCTCTGTTCGCCAATACGTAAATTAACCTTGCTAGGTAACTTATCAATATAATTTTCGATTCATATAATCAACCTATTATTATCTTCAAACATTTCAAAACCCTTATTTAATAACGTCTCTCTTATAATATCAATGGGATTATCTTTACTATTGATCCATCTGAACTGTTTGATTTTATTTCCCTTTTCAAAATTTACGAAATGCCATTATATTGATTTTTAAGTGTTTTTCATTAATAATTCCGAATTTTGAAAAAACATTTCAATAGACTACTTGAGTTGGTACAAATCACTACCGGGATAGAGGAAATTCTCAACTACCTAGTAACGACGTTAGGTATTTCCTATAATACCATTCATACATCGAAGCTGTCTATTATATCGTAAACTTATAAAGCTAACACGCTTCGTATAATCCTCTTATATTTACCTAAAATCTAATAAATCAGGCTTTCGATAATACCAAACTGGTTTTCTCATTTATTCTTATTAATGAGGATTGTGAAGAAGTCGATTTGTAACAATAAATATATGTAATTCATGAAAAATCCGTTCATAAAGATCATCAACTTAACACTTAATAAGTCGATCAAAACTACATTAACTCCTCGATATAAATTCCGTATTTATCACTCCAACCTTTTATTGAATCGGGCAAAATTTTCATCCGTTAGATTGTATACTTATACCGCGATCGATAGGTCGTAAAAAGCCTTCAATTAGAATAAGGTCGAGATATAATTGCCATAGGAGTGTTACTCCAAATACTGTTAACCCTTAACCACCTTAGTTTCGTCAATTATAACTAAATAAACGCCCTAATCCTTCTATAGAAAATCAAGGCTAACATCTATACTAAACATACGAATTAACAATTCTTGTAAATCAAATTGAGTACCCATCCCCAAAATTACAACATACTTACAATTCCAGAACTTTAAATCCTCAATCTTTCATTATTCAAATACTATAAAGCCATTATTCCAATAAAGAAGGTATCGTTAATTTACATACCCACCAACACGAATCGTAGGTTTAAAACTTTATATCTAACTTTAACTTAAAATACAATTAATAAGTTAAGAACCAATAAACTCATGCTTCAATCAATCCATACAGTAGCTTAATACATTGTATTACCGTCTCTAAAGAATATTTATTAAGTAATTCATTTAGTAATTCTAATAGGATAATCCACTATAAATCGATTATTAACAACGTATACACTTTCGTTTTTTCACAGACATTAAGGGTAAACTTCACTTTAATTTAAACTAAAAAACTTACTACTAAAGTAATCACTAAACACTAATCAATCTTATCAATCATTAACAATTATATAAAAATCCAATTTTTATCTTCATCACCATACCCTTAAATAATTAAACGTACCTTTTTATATAGCCACTCAGTAATCTTACCCTTAACCTTGTATATAATCCTCGATCTGAAAATTGTAACAGCTGGATTTTTAAGGTGAAAATCGTCTTTAATAAAAATTATACAACTTTTAGAATTAAAAGTCCTTTAATTTCGACTATCACTTTCCTCAAAAGGTCTTCCAAAGGTTTTAATAATGCCTTATATCCTAAAATTCACAACCAAATCTAAAGTATTATTTTCTTTCCTATTAACGCAAACAATATTGTAAATTCGACCCGATATTTATTCCTTGTCCTCAAAATTCCTCTTTTTCAATAATCGTCCACGCTAGTGATATTTCATTAAGTTATCGATCACGGAAAGAAAAAGGTTATATTTACTGATTCAATTAACCTAAAAATCCTTATTGATATCTTCAATCACCTTAACTTAAAGCTTAACCTAAATTTTGTCAAACGTCATAAAGCGATTAACAATTGAAGTAAGTACTTCAAAATTCACAATACTAAAGATCTTAAATAAACCATCCCATTTACCTAGCTCTCTTCATACGAAAACTTCATTTTATAATGACAAAATAAGTACGTCGATCGTCGTAAAACCATTTCTCATATTAAGGGGATTATTGATTTAACACTATACCAATTTCTTCCGCAATTTATTCAATACTTCACTGTATATACAACTATTTTGTAAATACTTACTAATTGTAAAAATTCACTCGTCAAATGTAGGTATACTTTAAAAACCCACAACGTTAGTATTAAACCGTTATGGTTCACAATATTTTAGACCTTTATCACTATTCAAAAATTTCTTTTCTAATCCGTAAAACTTCCAATTTCTAGTGTATAAATATCGTACGCTTTACAAAATAACGCATATACCTTCTCAACTATCATAATACTCTAATAAGTTTCAATAGAAACCTATTATACTAAATTCTTATTATCTTAACGTCTGTCTAAAACACTACCACCACAAAGTTAATATCAATATCGTAAACGAAGAAGTCAAGTGAACACAAATACATATCAATCTATAATATCCTTAACGTTTCACACATATCCTTTGTCGACAAAAACTTTAAAACTTAACTACATAAAAAAAGGTACGAAGTTAACAAAGTAAAAAACAGGCTTGTTGTCTTAATGAACTACATAAACAAAACTTTTACAGTTAAAATCTTCATCGTCTTTCAATAGAAACTTAAATATTCGAAAGACTTAGGTATACGTTTAGCAATAATAACAAAGTTTTTCAATAAACTCCAAAACAAAGTATTTAATATATTTTAACCCTAGAAACTTAAAAGCTTTATACAACCTATCGATGATTGAATCATTGAAACGCCGGTACAATTAACGTATTTCTAACTACTTCAAATTTAATACTGTTACCTGTAAGCCCTAAGGATAGAACTACAAATACCTTTACTTGAAGGCGAAGGAAAACCTCCAACCGTTCTTTACCAACTTATTAATATTGACATTGACGTTAATGCTAAAGGTTTGTGTATTTTTTAAACAAAAATGGTAAAGGTCAAGAAACTTAATGATATGAAACATAATCGATCGAACAATAATTCAAACAACCATTATCCTAATTAACAATAATTGTTCGCCCGGGCTGAAACCAACTTTAAGCTTATCAATATTTGAACGATTAATCATCGTAGTAGTAATAATTTCCCTTCATAATACCACGTACTACAAATAACCTCTGATTAAGTACCTTACTGCCCCTATAGCTGGCATAATACCTTAAAATGTGCAATCCATATAACGGTCGAAAAAGTTAAAGTTATATAATGGGTTTAAAGCTTGGTTTAGGCAACGGTAAATGTTTTCACCACTTAAACGGTATAGAAAAGTATAATCTGCTAATTATTAAGCCTTGTTGGAAACAACGCTTTTATAAAACATAATTTACTTTAAAGTATTGTCGTCGTTGAAAACCTCTTTACTCTCGTAATCTGAAATATAATCAAAAGAATTTTACCCGGAAAAAATGAGTTATTGAATGTAATACATCACTCATTACCTATTACGTTTAGCTAAAGGGTGTTGAATTAACTAACAACCAATCTTTCTATAAATCCAATACCTTTTACCACTATCATAATAATAATTCTTAAAATCAACAGTTCCACTTAATTCTTACCCTTATTATTATCGCTAATGTAATTATAGATTTCAATCAAAAGGTCTTAATCCAAATTTTAAACGCTGAAGTCACTCGTATGAAAATGTTATGTAATATACTATTATACGATCTTTTTCATCCATATCGTGAAATTCATTCAATTAAAAGTATATATCAAACAAGTTTAACTTACGTGTCATTATAATCGCAAACAACAACCGTAATCCACTAAATAAAACCGTCAAGAGTTCTATTTAGACGTTATGAAGCGTATTTGAACTCGCTTACACCTATAGCTACTATCTGTACTTTCTCGCAAAACGTAACTTCACTAATATAAATCTTCACTATTACTTATTAACACAACATCAACTTATCAAACATCTAATTAAAAACATCCATCAATATTTCCTCATCTTTTTTAGCCATTATCGTCATCTATATCGATGAAACATAATCTGTATAGTATTATGCAAAGTGGATATCGTATTTAAAATAACCCCTTATACCGTTTTAAATATCGAATTTTTTTAACTATTGTTAGGAAAGTTAGGCCATAATCCCCAATATAGCGTATAAAAACTCGGAAAAAAATGAGTAAAAACTAGAAGAGAGGATTTTCATCTTTTTACAAATGTTGAAAAGGGGCATTATATTCGTGTCGAAAAGATTATAAAACTTCCCGTCATACTTCTCTACGTTATTCCAGATTTTTGCGAAGTTTGTAAAAAACTTGTAATTAATATTAACCATTTTGACGGGTTTAGAGGAAAAGTTACAATAATCGTCACAATCCATGGTTATGTTTCCTGCCATCAACTGAAGCCTTGAAGCCTTCGAGTTGCGATAATAGGGGTAATTACTAGTCGCCTAGCCCAAGGGGTAAAATCCTGTGATAGGACCTGTGGTGGGCTTGCATGTATAGGCATAATTACCGTGCGAGGCTTCGTTTTAAAAAACTTGGCAATCTTAAGCAACTTGGCAATTTAAAAGAACTTGGCGATTCTAAGGAAAGAGTTAAGAAGCAAGGGAAACTTAGCCGAAAAGAAGGTTCTAAAGAACTCAAAGGTCTTACTTAATTGACTGGTGGATGGTTCTTACGTTAATACCTCTTACCACATTGGCGGCCGCTACTTCATGCGCTCTACTACTGCGAAGATCTTATTCCATGCTACAATCCAAAGGTATTAGGCTACCGAACAAATGAATATGTTGTTCATCTTCGGCGCGTAACAAGATTTAACTTAACTAAATATTGAATAAAGGGCCCTATAAAACGCTTATAAGGGCAGTAAATGTCTTTAACACTCTTTTCTTTACCCCGTAAGTCCTAAAGATATTCTTCAAGTTAAACCAGTTTGAAAAGAGTTTATACCAACCTAATTTAGTTCTTATTCTATACATAAACTTCTCGACGCACGAGCTTTCTCTTCAACTCATTTTTAATTCCTTTCTATATTGGCTTCCACATATAAATAATCCAATTACTGAAAAATTCACAGAATATTCGAAAAGATTGTTCGTTACGATCGAGCTTACCACCATTTTGGTCGAGAATATAATAACCAACGAAGTTGGTCAAATTCTCTTTGGTGAAATCTTCTTCAATATTCCTTTCCCACATATCTTCGTTGAAATACTTAAAAAAAGCGAGTCCAAGGGCTTTAATTGCATCTTTTCTAACAGAGTCTACGATAGCTTTAAAATAGACGCTTATAGTAGCCATCTTAACGTTTTAACTAGTATAGGAAGTAAGAATTAGTGGTTTGGAAGTGTAGAGACTTAGTATTTTAACTTAAAGTCGCGCGATGTAAATTTCTTCGCGCGACTGGGCGATTCTTAGTTTTTTTTTTTTCGCTCAAAACAGCGATCTTACCGATTGAAGTATTATTTAAGAAGTAAAAAAAAGTGAAGTAAAGAAAAAAACTTTGTATTTAAGGTAAAGGTTTGATATAAAAGGTAAGGTCGAAAGTCGCTTATTATTAATAATTAAATAACGTAAGACTTAATCGTTTTTGTAATAGTAACAACCAAAGTAATACTAACTTAGCTTTTTACTAACTTAACGAACTTTAAGACTCTTAAATATCAATCACAACGCCTTTTTTCGAAAAGAATCTATAAAAATTTCTAAGTATTATCGAAAAACAATAACGTCGCTTATTTTCAAATTACCGTTGTAAACTAACGCAACCTAAAAGTCTGCTGTTCTTCCTGCCGTTATAGAATGACGCAATAATAATAAAAGCTTCTCGCAAAAATCTTTCCTCTACCTTTTAATTTCCCAAAGCGTAACAACCGGAAATTAATCTCTTATTCAACTTAGCGAATCTGTACTTAACATAATAACGACTGATGAGAATTGGTAGGGCTTTAAACGTTACAACGTTTTCGATTAGATTGATCGAAGTAACAGTAGTATTGCAATAGTCAGATAATGAATACATTGTTCCATGATTGGCAAACCGTTAATCGGTCTAAATAGTAATTTTTATAGCCCATTTCTTGGCTCGTTCACTAGTGTGAGGTGGGCGCATACTGTACTTGACTTGCAGTTAATATAGTAGACCCACAAGACAATACACTCAACTTGCAATCAGTATAGTGAACATTACTGTAAGTGAAGTTCAATTACTGCACTACAATTCCTGATATTTCAACAAAAAGAAATTAATTGTAAACTGGTATTAGTAAAGTAAAGAATGGTTTTATCAAGTTGTCGAAGTAAAATAAAGATATACAGTAATTGTAATTGGCGGATAAGTTGTTGATCAAGAACTTTGTAACGTTTATCACTCATGTTTATTCAAACATTAACAAATTAAATTAAATCATAAAGTAAATTTTGGTAGGTCTTTATCGTTACAACGTAGTCGATTAGAATCACTGTGGTCGAAGTAACCGGTGCTGCATTGAGATTGGTTTTGATTTGATAAGTTTTAAGTTCTAAGTTGAGCAAACCGATAGCTGATCTACACACTAATTTGTATTGTTAAACGCTTTAGCTTGTACTCCACATTAAAGTGGTTACTTACTATACTGCACTTGCAGTCATTCTCACAAACTGCAGTCAATTTTACAGTTAGTACAATCAACTAAACTGATAGTTTAGTTAACTTAAATTTTTTATATTTTACTATTATTCTAACACTGGCGGGGTTTTTTTATGACTGTAAGCTATCGTGGCTTACCATTAATTAGTATTAACCTCCAAAGTTCCTCCTTAATTAATAAGCGAAACCCCTGTCAATTACGATGAATCTGTAATAAAATTAACATTAATTAAAGCCCTTTATTTTACATCTTTGAGACCTCCGTTCCTTAACTCCCGTACATTAATCTTTTGCCACAAACATATATGTATCACGCATTCCACTATTTACGTACCTTTTGCCAGTAGTTCAGTCTATTAGTATTGTAATCACCTCTTCCATTACTATTGTTATTATTACCTTAGTAGTCTTCAAGTTCGCCAGGGAATCCCTGTTCCTCCAAATCACGTACCGATTAGTCTACGTAGCCCTCGATTCGCACGGTTAGCTTATTGCTATTTATAAATCTTTGTAGGGAACTATTAGGTGTAGCTTTGGTTATAACGTCAGTGGGTTTATCTTTACCGTTAATATACCGAAACTCGTCAATTTCCCATATTTCGTATACCCCCCTTAAAGTCATTACGTTTATTATTAAAAGTTTTTCATTGGTTGTAGCCAACTTTAATAGGCATTTATAAAGACTTCGAAAGTTTATACATATCATCATATGTATTGAAAGAAACTACAGCTGTTTGGTAACATTCTTTAACGTATTGTCAATGACTATATCGATATTGAAGCCGGTTATTATACCGTAAGCTTTTGAAGCTATTATGTTATAGCTTACGCGTTTAAACTCAATGAATATCTAGTACACGAGGTTTTTAGTAATCGTAAACTACCTTTTAAAACTCTTCGCCTTAACAAGTATTATAAGGAACCTAATTTACTATAAAAGTTTAGTATTATTAGTGAATAACCCATACGTAAAAAATATCAAATTCGTCTTTATCAAATTTATTTAAACCTTATTAATTCTTCTTTTTAAATAGTTCAATTACTACTGAACCTTTTTATTGAACTTAGCAAAATATTTGGCTTGAAAATCTTATATTTACACCATAATAAATAGGTTATACGATATATTCAACTAGTATAGTATGGTAACATAAGCCGTACGGGATCTTTATTCTAGGTATCTCTATAATCTTACCTCATTGACCTTACTAATAATCGTTAAATTCGTGTTTTACACTTTATATTATAGGCTAATATAAGTTCTATTTTCAACCCCAACACCATGAATACGGATTACCGATTTATCAAAGTAAAGTTATATACTTTTAACTAATTTCTAGATTAATTTACACTTTGAAAGGCTTAACTTTTGGATAACACCCTCTTTTTGCCGCCATAAACCTAATTTCTTTGAGAAAAAGGGTATCGTTAGTTTATATGACTATGCTGAAGTTTTTTCCCTTCGTAATAAATAGGTACGGATTAAACGTTAAAATCTTTATACTCAGCTGGTTTTTAAATTACGTCTTATACGTTAAAAACTAATAGACGCCTACCCCAGCTAATCGGTATAAAGGTTTAATGTAACGTATTACCGTACCAGCTAGAAACTTATCCTTCAGTTATTGGGGTAATTTTGACAATATAATCCACTAAAAGTCGGTGATAAATTACGTATACGCTTACATTTTATCTCCGGTATTGAGTGTGAACTAACCGCTTTGGCTAGTAGTTAAATTAACGAGAATTACAATAATTAAGCGCTATGTAATGTTTTGGATTATAAGCGATTAAATAATGATTTTTTTTGTGGTTTACTATTACCTGGCAGAGTT
Source organism: Anisogramma anomala (assembly GCA_038502455.1). Taxonomy (NCBI): domain Eukaryota; kingdom Fungi; phylum Ascomycota; class Sordariomycetes; order Diaporthales; family Gnomoniaceae; genus Anisogramma; species Anisogramma anomala. Next base: position 309,774 of record JASMMZ010000008.1, on the reverse strand, counting down.
CAATAGATAGCTAATATAGTGCGGCCCTCGCTGATATATAAGGTATATATACCGGCGGGAAGGCTCGTAACTTAAATGTTCCTATCCAACAACAACCACCCTATTCAAAATTACTGTTTCTAAGTCGTACCGTATAATCTGTTAAACAACCTTTCATAAATGAAAGATTTATCTCCAACCAAAACAAATATATAAAGTTAAAAACCCAATCCTATACACATGTGGCCAATTTTCGGGCAACGTATTATACGTATGTATTAAATGCCTTTATAGTCTTATAATTAACCATATTGGTCCTTATTACGTGCTATAAACTTAATAAAAACTATAAATACGGACTATATTTGTATAAGTTTTTCCACTTTCCATGTAAAAAGGGTAGGTATCACTAGGTATATGGAAAAGAATTCCATCCAATATACTTAATATAAAATAAAGTTCATTACTTAGTATTCATAACTTTTGATTATAGAACAAAACCATAAAAGAAAACTTTTTTCAGAAATCGAACCTCAAGCCAGCCTTTCAATTAAAGCCTTATGGTACTCTAAAGTTCAAAGACCTGAAAGAGCGTGAAATTTTTAATCTTAACCGAGCCATATTATGCGGCTATCTCAATTCCCTCTCGGAGTTTACTCGTATCGAGGATCTAATAGCTTCAAAAAAGTAAAGAGTTTATAAAATACATATATATTAGTTAGACGCCCGTGGCGATGGGGGAGATATACTCTATAACTTGGTAAAAAAGTATACTTTACTTCCCAAGCCACCTTTATACCATGGATTGCAAACTTAGATATTGTAAAAGAATCGTAAGATAGGGAATACCACAGAGCAGGTGGTGTGCCGTAAAAGGTCTTTTGAAGATAGCTAAAGAAATGTATTTAGAGTGAAGTCGATAGCTCCGCTAAGCGGGCGATGCGCCAGTGAAAGTGGTAATAGCTTAAAAATGAATAAATAGAAAAATAAAGCCGTTAAGTGCGAGCGCTTATAATAAAGGTCTTTGGAACCTTCAAGCGCAAAATTAATCAAAATTTTAACATGTAAGTTTAAGTTTGAAGGGCCACGTTAGCACAAGTAATGAGGGATTGAATCTTTAGTTGTAAGGGCTATTCTCTAGATGCACCACTACGCGGGCAGTACGCTGGGCCGACGACGATATTCATGGTCAAAAAGGGGTCGCCGGAAAAGATTCAAGTGATAATAAATCCGATAAGATATGTTGTGGTGGAATGGAATGCATATAAAGTAATTGTGTTGAAAGCGGCTAAACCTGAAAAAATTTCTCGAAAGTGGGCACTGTTAGGGTTTACAGTGTAGGCCCCCTGATTCCTTAACAAGGAGGTCCGTACATACATGCCAAGAAAGTTGATGTAAGGTCGAAGATATAAATAAGGATTTAGTCTTTACCTTTATTAGCGAATCTTTAAACAATTAGCTGTAACTTTTCATACGGCTGGATTATGGTGTTAGCTTTCATCTCGTGAATTATCTTTAACTTAAATATAGTAACGTTTTAACCTTCAAATTTCGTTAACGGCACGAGTTAAATAACTCCTTGTATAAGTAGACCGTTAATCTTTACCTGGTCGCTTTCTTCAAAAGGCTAGCTCTATATATTAATAATATATTTAACACATAGCTTAAGCGGTATTTATCTGTTAGACTTCTCTATTTAAAATAACTACGACTTTATGTATAAACTCCCAGACCTGTAGTCCTTGTCGTTGTTCTTCTCTTTAATATATATCCTTCTTTTAGATGGTTTTCCACGCCTTCGACGTTTCATAAGCTGATTAACGATCGGTTCGAAAGTATTATATTAACTAATCCATTCGACTCTGAAGTTATCGATATTAGGATCTTAATTAAACTTAGGGGGTCTTTTATATAGCTTAACTTGTATAATTTGAAAAGTAATAGGTTTTTCAAAATTTCAACTACTAAATTTAGGTTAATAATACTTAAAATCTTATACAACCTATCTCATTCTCCTAGCTTTCGCTACGTTAACATTTCACTTTAAAGGGATAGGGATAATGCGTCTATTATTAACGATCTGTTTATAATATTAAGGGCGTTGTTAACCTAATGGCGTGCCAATTCCTCCCTTATTTGTTTTAGGGCTTTACTATATGCCATGACATGTTTTTGGATATTTAACGATAATAATAACTTGTTTGTTATACTTGAATAGATCCTAAATATCAGTAAAGTTGGCGTTAAACCGGGAGAGCTAATAGTATTGTTAAGGCCCTTTACCGCTATTTAAAGACGTACTTTTTAACTTATAAAGCCTTTAATCTCTAGAGTAAGGATATCGTAAGCTTTTGGTAAAGAATAGTAAACCATTTCGACTTTAATGATATCTTAATAGGCCTTGGCATGTATTTTTTGACACTAAATCCCTATTGATTTGACATTAATTTAAAATTATATCATAATAAAGTTAATACCAATGTCGTAAATTAGCACTTTTGATAACCACAGGTATATATTAATGCACAAAGTACGTAGTTCCTTCTATTTTTCCTTCGTTATAATGATTTCAAAAAACTTAACGCTGTAAAAAGCCATGGCGCAGTTTACAACTTAAAATACTAATTTGCCGCCCAGGTAAAACACGTCTACGAAAACCTTAAAATCAAAGTTTTTCTTTTATTTTTATGTAAATTGAAACTTTAAGGTAGTTTAGGAGTATATTTAACAATGGTGGTAAAACCGTTAATTGCTTCTATCCTTTATAAGTTCATATTTTTGTAAATAGCTTCTTATAAAACCTTATAAAACCAATTGGTCGATGGATAATTAAACCGACGATATTATTATCGAAGTTCTAACTTCGTTAGGTTTAATATTATTGCTTTAAGCCTTTAGAGATAAAATCAGAGATATCCTTACTTATAGTTAAGTGAAAACCTTTTACCGCTTTTGACCAAAAATAGTTCATTAGCTTAAACGTTAACATTAACGCCGAGGTTTTTCATATCTTTAATGAAAAACAAATAAAAAGTAGTGGATTTCAGAATATGGAAAATAATAAAGTTAACGACAGTATTAACCGTCGTCGATTCCAATAAAAATAGTTTTCTTTAAGGTTAAATTAGATCTTAGTTTTATTAGCTTTCATGTAATTAAGTTTCATAATATTATTATTCTTCCTTCGTAACGCGACATATTACGAATAACCTCCTATTAAATACAGCGTTACCTTAGTATCCAGTATAATACCCTAAAAGACCTGCTTCGCGTAACGGTCTTGGATAATAAAAAAGTATGTAAAACGAGGGTTTTTATTGTTATATCAGCAATCATGGTCTTTACCTATTAAGAGATATAAAAAGGCGTAATCGGCGACTTATTACGTTACTTCTGAACCGGTATCAATATAGTCGTACTATCCGATAGGCTTAAACTTATTTTACTCCTCTTTAACCACATTTCCTTTAAAGTTCATAATACGTAAGATGTAATCCAAATTCAAGGTAAATAGAAAGTACATATTATACATCACATACTTTAATTCGCGTTAGGTAACAATATAATTTGTTAATCAGCAATCTTATTTACCGTAAATCCAACATTTTTGAACATTTGACATAAACTTATTTTACCAGCTTAAAAACCTTCAAAAAGAGGAATACACTTTTTTATACATAATCTAGTCACTTACTTAGGTCCGGGCCTTCTGTAAACCGTATTAATAGGGCCTTTCGTACTTACGGTCAATGTAATACGCATAAAAGGGGTCTTTTCCGTCGTCGCTAAATTCTAGGGATTGGGGGTATATATTAGTCGAGTTCAAGACCCAAACTGTTACAGTTGTTAGCGAAAAGCTTTACTGGCTAAAAAAACTTTCAAAAGTGGCGTTAAAGTTCTGTAAGGCGTATTCAAACCTTTTATAGACCGAAACCGCTTAATGAACTTATAAACCAAATTTATCTTAGTTAACTCCTACCTTCCCCATTACTTATTAACAAATTATTAGCCTATCAAGTATATAATTAAGTAGGTCTATTTTACTTTCCGTCTTTTCCTTATAATTCGATATATAAGACCATTTATTAATATTCCAGTCTATATAGTATTAGGCAAAATCAATATAGTATTCGAAGTAGCTCTTAAAGATATCGTATATTTTACGAAAAAAGAAACAATTATCCATGTACCAAAGGTAGTAATCCTCGACTTAGTTGGTATGGATATTGGAAAACAGGAAATGAAAACCTAATAATTTAACTCTTATCTGACAGCAAATATTAAAAAACAGGCGTGATTTAACGTTAAAAAGTTTATATAGCTTACCGTTATAATTATCCTTTCTTTCCCAAATATTGACGAATGTGGTAATTGCCACGTAATACATATCCACTATAAGGACGTGTCTAGGGAAAAGGGTAATATACTAGTCATAAAAACGCTTTAAATCTCTCGACTGATATTAAATCTAGTATTAGTAAGTAGTATAATTATCTTTTACCGGGTTTGGAGGGAAAAGGCCAGTATTTATACCAATCTTAGGCTCGTGTGTAAAGCTATTTCTTCTTTAATTTAAGTACTAAAACTAAACGTAGTAAGAGTCTTAAGTGAAAAGAATTTGGGGGTTTCCACGAAGACTTCGTGATGATTCTTTTGGTATTAAGGGGCTTAAGAAGGTTCCTATTTAATTGACTGGTGGATTTATAAGCTCGCAACGTATGGATTAATCAATTTTTCCCAGATAGTGGTATTAAATCGCTAATTTTGGGCGAAAGGGTTTGAAAAACTTATTTGAGTTTAGGAAGATCCTTGTGAACCCGTGTAGAGGCGTTAAGAAATACTTTCGCTAATAATTCCTTCTCTTTACCCTTATTTTAAAAGATCCATTAGAGGTTTTCTTCGGTAACGCATTCGTAAATTACGTTAGCTAGATTGTTCTTTTTCCCTTTCTTCGTAGATAGGTAAACCCCTTGTTTACTCAATTTAATCTCCACACGTATCTTAGCTTACCTGTGCACCATTTTCCACATTGCTATAATCCATTTGTTGAACAACTGGGTAAAATCGTCAAAAACGTCAGGTTTTTGGTCGAATCCGTCAGGGTCTAAGTCGAAAATGAAGCTGCCGATATAGTTCGTCAAGTACTCGGGAATAAAGTCTAATGATATCGGTAAACCAGAGGTCTTCATCATAGTGCTTCTTGAAGATGGCATCAAGGGCTACAATTGCTTCCTTTCTGGTAGGATTGGTAATGGTATCAATTCCAGTACGTTCTAAAGCCATCGTAATGTATATTAAAAGTATAAGGGGGAAAATGTGGTGTAAAGGGGTAGGTCGTAGGTTTGCCGTTTAATTTGGTATTTATTCAAGGTAATAAAAATTGATCGTTTTTACATTTTCAAATTTTGCAGTGGTAGTACCCACAATATTACTTATTTAGCTGTTTGTCAACTTAACAACTTTAAAGCTTTCAAGCGGCTAATCTCAATGTTTTTCATTAAAAATAATCAATAAATTTTTTTGGTGTTTTCACTAGCGATACCGTTGCTACTCATAGACTACCGCGAACAACTGCGTAACCTATAAGTCTTCTATACTTTCTGCCGCGAACAACTGCACAGCGTATAGGGTCCCTTCGTTGAAAACTTTCCTCTACCTTACCTAGGCAAAGCGTAACAACTGGAAAACAACTTTTTCTTCTACTTAGTCAATCTGTACTTAACCTAATAACCAATGAACAGTATTGGTAGGCCTTTATTGTTACAACGTAGTTGATTCGAATCATTGTGGTCGAAGTAACTGGTACTGCATTGAAATTGATTTTGATTTCATGAGTTGTAAGTTACAATTTCGGCAAACCGCTAGCCGGTCTACATACTAATTTGTATGGCCAAACTCTTTGGTTTGTGCCCCACATTGAAGTGAGAATCTTTTACACTGTACTTGCAGTTAGTTCCACAAACTGCAATCAATTTTACATTTGGTACAATCACCTAAACTGACAGTTTAGTTGACTTAACTTTACTGCATTTAACTGCTTTCTCAATAGTCAATTTATTATAGATGAAACATTGTTTAAACATTGTATATAAATTATTGGGTCAAACTAAAATCACCTTAACTCCTACACCCAATTTTTTATAAAAGTTATATTTTCTTCTTTTCAATATTGATAAGATTATTGGAAACGGTAAGGTAAATATCTATATTATCTTTGGTGTTAAAGCTATTTAAACTTTATGTAGGATTTGAAAGCTAGGTTTAAATCCAATAGCAATTCACATCATATTTTAAATATGAACAAAAATCTTTATAACGTGAAAATTCGGATCACTTAACCCAAGTAACGCGTCATTTAATACCGTCTCGAAAATTATTAACGCTGGTTATAATTATATCCCTTTAATTGTTACGAGCGATCATATTACTTTACTACCAACCCCGCTGAAAACAATACCTCCGTTACAGTTATTACTAATATAATTAACGTTATTTTATTGAATACAATAGTTATAAGGTCGTTTATCAATTAGTTGAACACTAGTAATTTCGTTGTTATATCTTTCGGGTATATTGAAGAGAACCAACGCGTTCATTTGGATATTGTTAATATGGTTTTGAACGATAACGAGTTGAATGGTAAATTATCAAGTTATACCGTTAAGCTCGGCAATTAAAACCTTTTAAATGTTGAAAAATATATAAAATCACTTCCAAGCCTTTTGTTTCAAGTTTTAAATCCGAATAAGATTGGTTTTCACCGTATTTAGGTTGTAGCAATACGTGCAAAATATAGCTATAAAAGTATTGCGGTTATTATTACCACCGTTGCCGCCACAAACGTAATAATCTTTTATATCTGTTTTTACTAGACCTTTTAACTATTGAAAAATGGCATAAAACTGTTTTTTATACGAATTAACTTTCTATTTTAACGTAAATTACGTAACATCGTAACTTTTCATATCGAAAAGCCTAGTTCAACATTTAGAATTTGACCGTTTAATTAAAGGATTTACACTGAGTTTTTTGAATTTTCACTTTGTTGGGTAAATCTTTAGTATTATAATCAAATTTAGAGGAATTTAGGACGTTCTCGTAATTGTCGGGTGATTCGACGCGGCTTTGGGTATGGAGTAATACGGTAGTTATATTGGTATTATTTATAGGTAATATAAAAACAATTTTTCTTGAAGTAGTTATTTGAAGAATAAAGGCGTATCGTTAGTAGTTTCGAGTTACCAAATTATGTTTATAAACGTGATTAATATGTCGTTTTTATATTGTTTTATACATTATCCGTATTTATAAGTAACTTTGTTTTGTTTAGCGAATTTCATTTATTCGTATTCAATAAATCGTTTCTATTAAGTAATTAATTGGTTGTATTACATTATTAAAATGAGTTGGGGTTAATTTTATATGCATGCGTCCAAGAATTATATTAAAGTTCAGAGGTTTAGGTTTGAAAGATCTAAAAACACAACTTTATGCTATAGACTTTCAGGAATGATTAATAAAGAGTGAGAAATGAATATCGAGAATTATATGTAAATAGATCAGATCAAAGATATAGTTTAGTGTGGTGGAATATTATTTATAATACTTGATAAAGAAGAGAGGGAAAGACTCCTATTAAGGAGTAACTTGATTACGTAGTTAATTATGTGGCGTATGTATTTTCAGGAGCAGCTTGGTAACATTGTAGGAGTATGTCAACCGCCAAGGCTAGATCCCTAGTAACTACTAGCATAGGCATAAACCTGTAACATACCTAACCCTTTATACAGCTTTAACCTTCGCGATTATTATGTGGAACATACGTTTTAAGTTATAATGATAGACATAGAGGCAGAAAGGTACTTAAAAGAAGGCTATTCGCTGTATTTGGAATTACAATATGAAAGTAATATTGTTACAGAGATTAATTGTTGATATGTTGGTAAAGTCAAAATTCGCTTTGGTTAAAGGAAAAAATCGTTGTTATTAGGATCAAAGATTGTACAAATAGTAATTTAGTCAATCAAGTTTTATATTTCTAAGCCTCCTACCCTATTCCTACATCTTTTAGAAGATATGAAGATATTTGGTGTTAATGTAGAAGTTAATATTCATAAACTAGTTAAAAACGACTGGAGGTTTCCTTTCGTTTTTAAGCGGGGTCACCTTTGTCTTCATTTTAAAGACTAAAGGTAAAGATGTTAAATTGAATGGATTTCAAAATTCTTTAGTTAAATTTGTGTTTCAATTACCTATCCGTAGATGAGCTACACAGCGTCCTTAAATTTGCAGGGCACGCAAGTATAGAATACTTTGCTTTAAAAATTATATAAAACCTTTGTTGCTATTGCTAAATATATGCTTGAAACCCTCAAAAGTTTAAATTTACATTGAAAAATAATGATTATTTTAATTTTGAGGTTTTTTTTAACGTGATTTACTTGGATAATAAACCTATTTTTTACGTCGTAAATTCGGTAACCTTTCTTTATAACATTAAGTTTTTGGAGTTTTTGTCGGCGAAGGATACCTTAGAAACTTTAAGGATATTGTATATGAACACGTACTTGAGCCTATTAAACGTCGTTGTTTACAATGTTGGTATTATTTTTACCATAGTAAAGTTATCAACGGATGTTATAATAATGGTTATTTAGTGTAAATAGGTACTTATTGAGGCCTATTGCAGTATTGAAAAAGTCCCAAAGATATACGTATTACTTTGTAAGGCATATAATATCATCATATTGTAGATTATAAGCTTTATAAATCAAAAGACATTCTCTTAAATCACGGTAAAGGGTTTGAATAATATTTTGAGACTTAACGGTTTAGTGTAAAAGTTGTTGGTGTTTGGAGCATATCCTCGCTTAAATATTGAATATTCGCTATTAGTAAGCATTGAAAAGAGGGTTGTGGCGTACGGTAAGGATCTAAAGGAATTACGGAGGAAATCTGCCAGGAGTTAAGTCAATAACTCTTTTGATATCAGGAACGGCTTTATGACGATTGACGTACTATTTCTACCATTGGAAAGTAAAGTTTTTGTGTGGCGAAATCTAGGAAAATGGGATGTTTTATTTAAGATTTTAAGTATTGTTGTTGTATACTTATATGGGGGGATATATATATGAGGATAGGACTGGACTGGTATAGTACACTTTAGGAAGGCACGTATCTATACTTGCTTGGTATAAGGCTCAGCTTCGCTGAGCTAAGCTTCTAGTTCTTATTTTTTCCTCTTTTATCCTCAGAATGATATACTATTTTAACATTACGTTGCCGCCCTACAAAAGTACTAACAATTGATATTTGCAAGCGAAAGATCTGAAAAACGCCAGATATTGCCCTTTTACCAGTCTGAATAAGACAAAAACAGAAGGAGTAAAGTTACCAATTTTGTTAACCTGCAAGAATAAAGTTAACAACCCTCCAGTCCCGCCCCGCTGAAAACTCTCTTTTCTTTATTCGCTCTTTAATTTTACGATCTTTCAACCTCTTCCTCCTAATCTTTATTATTGTCAACTCCTTTTTTCTTTTTATTATCGCTGCCGCCGTCACCACCATCGCCATTGTCGCGATCCTTACCGCCCCGCTATCTTTCCATCAATGCTGTTATCTTATCGTCTCCATCGGCATCCTCTATATAGCTGCCGCTATTATTTTGCCGCTGCCGCCATTCTCGCCTTCACCATCGCTTTTTTCACTATCGTTGCCGTTATCGCTTTAGCGGCTGATACCCTATAAAAAAACTTAAGCTACATGCTTGAGGCCTTAATGTGAACGCTATTCCAATACTATTAATTCCTTGTCGTATGCGTAGTAAACCTAATAAGCTCGTTACTCCCTCAGTAGTTACCTCTCAGCCCTTAAGAAAAGAAACATATACATCTAACACCGCTGTCTTTGCCTCATCCACTTCTTTCTCGCTTAAATATATTACCCTCTTTAGAATCCTCCAGCCGTTAATATCTTTTTAAAAGGTCTTTTTTCATTCTCATACACTTTGTCTTTTGTTAACTAAAACGGATTTTATAACTAATGAAGCAAATTATTTATAAAAGCGGATGATTATTATTATTAAGAGGAATAAGAGGTTTAATGAACGGTTGAATACAATTAATACGAGCTTATAGTAACATGTTATAGATAATTAAATAATTATAATAAGCTGTTTTAACGTTTTTATTTATAACCGAAAACGTCGCCCTCGTTGAAGTAACAAGCGTTTTCGCAGCCTTAAATGTTTACGATCTTATTGTAACCTTAACTAAAGTACGTTAATTACTTAAATTTTAGGTAATAATAGCTTGTATCATCTCAAACGTAAAGAAATAGGGGTATACAACCCCGACTATATCAATTCAATTAATATAGAAATAGTTATTATAATTAAAGATGTTGTTTTTATAAACATTTGAAGTTTTTGGACTTGTTCTAAAGTTTTTTTTCAAGATCAATCCGAATATTAAAAGTTATATCATCTCTATATTTGGAATTTTATTGTAAAGCTTCGTAATATTATAGTGAAATATGGAGTTTCCCTATGAGGAACGTATAAGTTTTATCGACGAGGGTTTTTAAGTTGTTATAAATAATTTTACCAACCGTTTCCAAACGGACTAAGGTCGCGTTACGAAGAAGTTCAGAAAATTAACGTTTACCTTACAAAATCTTGTAAAAAACGAATATATATTTTGTAAACATATTCAGATCAATTGAAGATACACGCAAATTATGGATACTTTCGATTTAACCAATAAAAATTATTGTAAAACTATCATGAATATTTTAAAAAAATTGATTTGGTTATTTAGCTAACTTAATAACCTCTTAATTGTAAGTAAACTTTGTAAAAACATTTAATTAAAATGGAAAAAACTAGAATTATTTTGCTAACAATTTTAGACCGTTAGTAACTCTATATAGACTTATTATTGGAAACGGATACAAAACGTACCATTCGCATACGTTTTGGGAAAATTTAAAGTAGGATAAAAATAGAAAAAATATAATAAGGAACCTGGTAAAAGTGGTTATCGTATTTACGATCGCGAGTATAAGTTTCGCGGGGTTTGTAATGAAACTTATGAAAAGCGATACGATGATAATTGCCATAGTAATCATAAGTTTCGCGGTCACGATGGAAATAATCGTTGTAAACGTAACCGGATCGCGAACAAAATTATCATTGTAAATATATTGATAATATTGAATTTGACTCAAAGACTCATTCTTTAGGGTAATGTCACGTTAATATTTCCTTCCCATTGTAAAAAATAAAGTAAGATTTATAAACGAGATTACGCTGAGTTGTCGAATATATGAGAGTTGTAAATTTTAGTATGAATTCAGTAATGTATTTTTAAAGAATTTCAATGTTCTTTATAAGACAAGGATATTATTTATGCGATCTATGAAATATAAGATTAGGTATATAGATAAGAAAACACCTTGTAGCCTTGCCGAAGTCGCTAACTTTATACAAAATTTGGAAATTATTATAGCCAAACCCGTTTATAAGGAAGTGATGGTGGTTATCAAAGGCTTTTATTTTGATATAAACGTTGGTAAAATTTTTGTATCTTTGTCGTAGCTTTATGAATATTTCCCTCATTAGGTAGAAATTACCGTTTCGTTAGACGAACTCATTTTGAAAATTATAGGATACCTAGTAAATTTTATTACTAAAGTTCGTTAGTTATTCCGAACTTATAGTTATAAGTCAAATAATACACCCAACATCTTTAAAAAGACCGCAAAAACATAAATTATCGATCATCTCGACAAAAGTGTTTTACTCTAAAATGATTAGTGAAAGACTTGTCAAATTAATATTTTCATATTAAAAATATTATTAGTTTTTAAAATATTTATTTCGAAGTATTTTTTACTATTAACAGAAAGGTAATAAATTTAAACGGTCATAGGATATTTATTAACCCTTTCGTAAACATTGTCTTACCAAATTACATCGTTCATTTTTAAACTGAATACATTAAGTTTTCTAAAATGCGATTTTTTATATTTATTACTTAATATCCGTATATGTTAGAGTAGTAGTAATTGAAGTGCAGTAGGTCAACTTTACTTATAGTCAAGTTGACTATACTGACTGTAGGTTGAGTGTATTGTTTTGTATGAGCCTACTGTATTGGCTGCACGTCAAGTACTGTATGCGCCCACTTCACACTAGGGCATGGGCTAAGCAATTTGTCATACAAATTACTGTGCAGACCGGCTAACAGTCTGCAAAACTTAAAACAATACATCTACCACTTAACCACACAATACTACTATTACTTCGACCAATCGAATCGACAATATTACAACGTCTAAAGCCCTACCAATACTGATTAGTGCTTATTAGATTAAGCACGAATTGGCTAAGTAAAAAAAGAAGCTACTTTCCGGTTACGCTCTACGTCAATAATAGCGGCTAAGGTAGAGGAAAGATTTTTGTGAAAAGCCCCTACAAATTGCGGCGGTTTTTACGGCAATAGGTAAAAAAGACTATTAGGTTGCGGCGGTTTTTACAGCAACATAGAAGTAACGATGGTATCGCTATCGAAAACATCAAGAAATCTTTACACTTTTTTTAAAGGCGTTAAAATTAACTATTAAAAGTTCGAAAGTTCGGCAAGTTGGTAAACTGCTAACTTAATATTACTACGGGTACTACTACTACAAAAACAACTTAGTCTCAAAGTCTATAACTTTCAACCTTCGATCTTTACCTATAACAATAAACGACTTTCGACCTTACCTTCTACACCACCCTTTCCCCCCCATTCTACTCTTTTTCACTTCTTTTACGCCAACTCAATCGCCAAGATCGCTACTCTAAACTAAAAACATCAAGAAACACCAAGTCGCGTCAAAAAGCCACGTTACATAACCTAACACCAAGTCGCCAAGTTCACACGCGACTTCAAGCCAAAATACCAAGCCCCTACGCTCAAAGATTACCAAGTCCCTCGCCCTACTCGCCTTACACAAGCTAAAACGTTAAAATAAGTAATATTAGTACTCGTTTTAAAGCTATTACCAACCCTATTAGCAAAAACGTAATCAAGGCCCTCGGATATCTTTTTACTAAGCACTATAACTATAAACTTTGGAGATAAAACGTTAATAAACACTTAACCAAAAAAAAATTCGCCAACTTCATTGGTTACTATATCTTTAAATATAACGACGGCGAAGATCTTAAACCGCGCTTTTCGTAAATATCGTAAGTTTTTTAACAACTAAACAATTAACATATGGAAAGTAACCCAGAAGACCGTTAAGTTTAAATTGAAGGCTCAATTTAAATTCTAAGGGATATATATACTAAAAAAAAGCTCTACCAAGTTAATAGAAACTCTTTTCAAGGTAACGCAACTTAAGGAATACCTTTAACACCTATACCTCAAGGTAAAGGGTATTAAAAAACCTTAACACCCTTATACGCGATTAAGGGAACCCCTACTTTACCCCTAGCTAAGTTAAGCTTCTTTACGCGTTAGTGATAAGGAAACTGTTAAATTACTCGGCTGCCCGGTATCTATACGTAATAACGTGGAGTACGCCCTTAGTAACAGCAGGGCACATAAAGCAATAGCCGCCAATACGGCCAAAGAAATTAACGTTATCGTTTTACACCAGTTAATTAAATAAAATCATTAAGTCTCTTAAAACATTCAAGTCCCTATTACCCTCTAGCCTTTTAATCAAAATCGTTAAGCTCCCTAAAAGCCTTTGCACAACAGGTTGACCTATACGCGCAAGCCTACCATAGTTATTAATACAGGACTTTACCACTGGGACCAAGCGATTGGCAATTACCTTTAACACCATGTTTCTAAGGCTACTATTAAAAAAATACTAATGATGCACCTAAAATTTACTAAAATATTCAATATTAATTATAAGCTTTGAACGGACTTCGTTAAAATCTGAAACGATACAGAAAAGTATAACGAAAAGCCTTATAACCTCCTAGACACGAAGATAATACCACTTTTAAACATTTGCAAGTAAATAAAGGTTTCACTTTCTAGTTCTTACTCACTATTTTCTGGAATCCTTACAAAGTACAATAGGAATTACTACTTAACCTTTTTAACTTGAACAATCACCTTTCGAAAAGTTTACAATAACATAAAAAACCATATTGAATACGACGTTCATCTTATTTAATATTATATAAACTAGGTCACCACAAAGTAAATTACAATAATAGAGAAAAAGAAAAATGAGGAAATATTAATAAATATGCTAAACCAGATACTTAATAAGTTTATATTACACAAATACATAATATGTAAAGCTTGCATTGATAAAGCTACATTTTATAAACAGATACAAATAGCCTTTACGACTGTTAACGAGTTTAAATACGCCTTATAACGCTTAGATATAACTTGTAAAATCTTTTTTAACTAATTACACTCTTCGCTTATAACTATAATAACGCGTATACCAAACTCGCTTGATATATACCCCCAAACCGGCAATTTTCCTAACGTAAATAAAGAAAACCTTACAATAATTAATTATGTAGACCATAAATACGGTTATGGGCACCCTTAATGCTTAAGGTTTATCCTATCAAGCCTAAACCAAAGTTAATAACTATGTTAGCAATAATAAGGTTAAGATTTAAGCGGACCTATTAACCGTAAAAACTATCTTCATCATAGTGGCAAAAATATTGGATTTATGGTAAGCCTAGCTATTATTTAACCCCCCAACCTCTGGCTAAACAAAATAATGAAAAGATAATATACTACATTAATACTCTAACACTTTTAAACAGAATTACTTAAATTAAATCGCAAACTTTAAAGGCGATAAGCTGATTAACGACGATAATACCCTTGAGTAAATTAAGTAATATAACGATATAGATTTTTATAAGGCTTAATAACTAGCCGAATACACCTTTCTATATCGCTTAAGTAGTGAAAATCTTTATTTTTACCTTAATTAATCCCATAATCTATTACATACCCTTAACTTTTGCGATCGTTACGCGGACTATACGTTTTAAAATATTAAACCGAATACAAAGGCAGTAAGGTATTTAATAAAAAGCTATTTGGAATATTTGGAATTACAAAAGGAAAAAAAATAAGGTTATTAAGATTAATGATTACGATATTGATAAGGTCATAATTAGCTTCGAACTAGGCGAACAACTATTGTTATTAGTGATAACGGTAATTTGAACTATTATTAAGCCGATTACGTTCTATATTCTTAAGCTCCCTATATTTTTCCTTCTTTTCTTAAAAGATATAAAAACCTTGGGAATTAACGTTAACGTTAACGTTAACGTTAACGTTAACGCCGATGAGCTAGTTAAAAACAACCAGAAGTTTCTCCTCGCTTTTAAGTAAAGATGCCTATGGTTTTGTTTTTAAAGCCTAAAGGTAATAGTGTTTAACCTAATAAAGCCAAATATGTATTACCTATACCGATATTTTAACTACCCATCCGTTAATATATTATATAAAATCCTAAAGTCCGTAGAGAATGAAAATATAGAATACTTTTCCCTAAAAGTTATGAAAAAGTTTTATTACCACTGTTAAATATATATCTAAGCCCCTCGAAAAATTTAAGTGTACACTAAAAGATAATAATGACTTTAATTACAGGGTTTTTATTAATGTTTTTTACTTAAAAAATAAGCCTATTCTTTACATCGTTAATTCCGCAACCTTTTTTTACAAAGCGAAAATTTTGAAATTACTTTCGGTAAAAGATACGTAGAAAACGTTAAGGATATTATAGATTAATATGTACTTAGGCCCACCTAACATTGTCGTCCACGATACCGGTACCAACTTTACGACGGCGAAGTTTTAAAGAGACACCAAAATAATGGGAATCTAATACAAATATGTGTCTATGGAAACCCACTAAAGTATTGAAAAGGTTAAAAGGATACACATACTATTTCGCTGAGAGTATAAAATCCTTACGCTAAAGATTAAAAGCTTTACGGATTTGAAGACATGACTTTAAATAGCAGTAAAGGGCCTAAACGATACTGTAAGACTTGACAACTTAATCCTAACGCAAATAGTTTTTAAAGCGTATCTACTCCTAACGAATAAATCCCCTCCATTAACAAATACCTAAAATCGAGCTATAATCCACAGAAAAACAATAAAAAAACTGCGAAATTAATCGGTATACTACTAAGTTAACGATGCTCTTAAAACCAGGAACAGCCCTACGATTATCGACGTATTTACTCTGCTATTACAAAGTAAAATCCTTGGGTAAAAGTAGCCGGGAAAATAAAATGGCCTATATGAAACCTTAAGTATCGTTAACTTTAAAGTAGTTATTAAAACTGATAACAGTCTTATAACGTTTCTTATTACCTAAGTTAAACCCTATATTAAGTTTACTAACGATAAAAACCCTTAAACCAAACAAACGAGCTAATAAAAGCCTTTTCCATCTATAATCAAAAAGCTCATAAAGCACCGTCAGCGCGGACAACCCCCGAAAAACAAGAATATTGAAGAAGAGGAATACATACCAAGCCGTATTTACCATACTACTTAAGTAAACAAGAAATAAGAAAGGATAAAAAAGACTTAGTATTAAATCTTCGAGTACAAGGTATTATTAAAATCTTCGATAAACCTTTTTAAAAAAACGACAGCGTAGAAATTAATGACTTATGAATTTGAAGAGTCGTATAATTTGTATTGAAAGTTAACTTTAATCTTTAGGACCCAAATATTAAGATCTTTAAGTCGAGGATTATCTACGAGGTTAAGGGTAAAACCACGGGGCAGTCATACGAAAAATCACGTATAATTTCTTGAAGATACAGTGATAAGAGTAAAGATTAAATCCTTATGTAATCTACACTGAATTGAAATATTAGCCAAAGTTTAGTAGTCGCTTTAGTAATAAATTTACTAGTAAAAATGAAAGAAAAGTTTACGTTTCATAACCAAAATATAGCGCAAATATATACATCATTAATAACAGATTTATGACGGATTATATTGTTGGAATTACCATAAAACCTGAGGTACTTTTACCTTTTAAAACCGGTAATACAATATTTCAAGCCTTTATACAAGCTGTCCAAAATAAGCGTCTATTAATTTTTTACCTACTAGTTACAATTTAAATCATGGCTGGGTATAAAATCTTCAATATACGACCCGTATATACTGATAACGTAAAATAGAGACTTTGGATTAATATTTATATAAATTAACAATTTTCTTTTGTTAAAACGACTGTCTTTGTAACATTGGAACAATTTTTGATTGAAGACGTTAACTTTTAAAAATGTAAGCCGATTACGACGTTAGCAAAAGATAATCAATTTGAGTTTAACAGATAATTAATTCGTATACTTGGTGTTATACTATCTTTAACTTTCGTTAAAAAGGTCAAGATATTAACTTGGCTACAATAGATAAAATTAACGTAGCTAAGGCCTAACGGTATCAAAAATAACATGCTCGTAATAGTTATATTACCATCTTATACTAACTTAAGGCCTTTTACGACTTCTCTATCGCGGTATAAATATAAAATTTAATAGGTAACGATTCTAACAGGCTAAATGAAAGGCTTAAGTAATAGATGTGAAGCCTGGATCGAAGGATTAATATAATTCTAATCGATTTATAGAATACTAAGTTAATAATCTTTACGAATAGATCTTTTACAAATAACACCGACCTATCCTTACAAATTGGTTTCTTAATAACTCTTGTTAATAAAGATAGGTAGGAAACTCAGTTTAATATTATTGGCAACCTAATTTACTAAACCTTGATTGAATGTGAAAGGATTACTTAAAGCGTGTTAGCTTTAAAATTTTACGATATAATGGCAGGCTTCAATACAGGTATGACTATATAGAAAACCCTCA
Organism: Anisogramma anomala; assembly: GCA_038502455.1. Classification (NCBI taxonomy): domain Eukaryota; kingdom Fungi; phylum Ascomycota; class Sordariomycetes; order Diaporthales; family Gnomoniaceae; genus Anisogramma; species Anisogramma anomala. Next base: position 291,890 of record JASMMZ010000008.1, on the reverse strand, counting down.
ACATTATCACTAAAAAGCTAAAGATTCCTTTTATCCCGATGATAATCCATACCAATTTAAAAAGCCTATTCGAATGCCTTTCTAAGCTCGGGACCACCAACGAAAAATGCCTGATAATAGAAGTAATAGCATTTCTCAAAGCTTACGAAAGAAGAGAAATTAAAGAGTTCTAGTGAATTGAGGGTAAAAACAATCTTGATAATTCTATAACGAAGGCATTGTAAAATGCGGCTTTTAAAAGGTTTGTAGACAATAATAGGCTACCAGGCAAGCTCAAATTACGTGGCAGCGGTTAGGGATGTACTGGAAAATTGAAAGACTGTTAGGAAGATGGCGACTTGTTTGATTAATACAGTTAACGTGGAAGCTTGTATAGATCTATGGTGGAAAAACTTTTTGTAGGAGTCGATAAGGTCAAACCTCAAAGCCGTAGGGAAATTGACGGTAATTGGGGTTAATTTAAGTGTAAATGGGTGTAATTCTATGTAAAAGTTAATTGGGATAAATAGGTGTCTATCCAGTTAACAAGGTTTAAATTCAGCGCTTACCGGAAAAGATTGGTCAACTACATTAGCGCATGCGTACAAACTAAAAAGCCGCCAGTATTAGAATAGTAGCAATTGCAATGTAAGAGGTAAACTTTATTTAGAGTAAAGTTGATTATACTGACTGCAAGTTAAGTGTATTGTTTTGTATGTATCTACTATATTGGTTGTAAATCAAATACAGTATGCGCCCACTGTATACTGAAACACAAGCCAAGAAATTGGTTATAAAAATTACTGTGCAAACCGGCTAGCAGTCTGCCAAACCTAGAACAATACATCCACCACTTGACCGCACAATACTACTGTTACTTCGACCAATCGAATCGACAAAGTTACAACGTCTAAAGGCTTACCAACAGGATGTATGAAGTATTATTATAGATTTTAACGTATTTTACATTACGTAGATTTGTAATTTTATTAATATATTGATTACGGTTACAAAATATATACGCTAAAATACTATTACAAAATATAAAGTTACTGTTTACTTTTTTAGGAGTTGGAATGGAATCGTCTAAGTGTTGATATAGGTTATCGAAATGGAAAATATAGTCTTTGAAATTACGTAATTACTTTGTTAGGTAGTTAGTAGATATTATGTGGAATTTATTATTACTAGGAAAATAGGTTCACTAATAGCCGAGATGATATCTTTGAAATTCAAATTTAAATTGGATTTTTACGTCACTGAGATTATTAAGGCTTCAATACAATCCCCGCTTTTTTTCAAAAAAAATGGTTTACTAATTGTTAAATACTCTATTTTTCGATATATTTGCCTATTGGATAAAGCATACGAGAGATGTAAATTTACGAGATGCGAATCTTATAGAACAATAGGATAAGCTTAGTTTTAAGGAATTTCTAGTCTTTTTCGGTATTGAAATTCTTAACAACGGTTTAATGCTTAAAACTAAATATAGGGTATATATTAATTACACTAACGCTTTTAATACGTATAAATTAGTTAATATTTACGATAAGTTTGCTAACGTGTGATAAAATTTAGATTTTTTTTTTCATTTGCTAGTTAACCAAATATTAAAGGTACTTTTGGTTGAAGGTTGGCGAAACGAAAAATTGAATTGTTATTATTATCTAGTCTTATGCTGAGGTAAAGTTGTTTTCGACCAATGGTTTGACAGCCTACGCGTATAAGGGCATATGGAATATGATAACTAATCGGTCAATATTGTGTTGTAATTGATTTTAAACTTTTTAATAAGTATAAGATACTAGGTAGTTATCTTTTGCCTTTATAGGAAGAAGATATCGATTTTCTAAGAGGCGCTAATTACATTTTTGTAGTGAATGTTACTAAATTTTTCTTTTAGGTTTTCGTGTATTTAAAATTTAAAAATCGTTTCACTTTTATAAGATATCGTGGCCTTCAATGAGGTAAAATCATTTTTATAGGATTCAAAAACTTACGAATTTTTACTTAAATATTTATGGATTATACTTTGAAATTTCAAGGCGTATTTTACCAAGTATTTAACGATCTTTCGAATAATTTGAAAGAATACAAAAATTACATCACCTAAATCCTGGCTTTATTTATTCAAGTCGAAGTTTTATTATTCTCGAATACGGTTCATATAAGATTTTAATTTGTGAAATTACTTGGTTTTTGTGAAGGGTTTTGGTTTATTAATTATCACACAACGTATATACTTATTTTGAGAGATTTAATTTCCGATAACTCTTGAAATTTTAGAATCTTATTTGGGTGCAATGGGGTTTCTACGCCTTATAATACCGTATTTCACTTAATTATCGAAATTAGTGTAAAACTTCAAAATGTATTTATTAGCTATAAGTCGTAAAATAAGCTGAATACAAAATGATAATAGTAAAAAAAAAATATTATATTCAAACTACGGAGATTTCTTTCTCAAATGAAGAAAAGAGGATTTTCTCGTTTTATAAGAGTATTCTTATAATAAGTTTAGTCTATATTATGATAACACTATTTAGATAATATTTTAATAGGTTAATTAAAGGGTTGAAAAAGTTCCTAAAGTTATATTGTTTGAAATAAAGTATAACTATATATGAAACAATATGATACTATACCTACTATTTCTATTTAGTTTATTATACTTGAACAGATGTTTATATTAAGGTAAAATTAAATTATAAATTATCAGAACATAGGCTAATATACCTCATTTAGATATAAAAAATCTCTAGCATTTTTCAATGGGTAATCCATATCCCACTATATTTTTTTTCGGGTTACAACTCTATTATAGGAATGATCAACCGAATTTCTCTTAATACAACTTTTACAAATGAATAATATAAACGTTTTATTAATACGTCAATCTACCTAGATGTATATAAATTATATATTTTAAATATTCTTCGATGGTTGAATTTGGTTTTAAATACTATTCCATGCCTTTTCATATCAATTAATAAGAAGAATAAAACGTCGAATAAGGTACCTATATTCGACCAGATTTTCGATAATTTCCCCGTGGTACCTGATGAAATGAATTTCACCTTCTTCATTACCAAGGTTATGTACTTGATAAAATACGCTTCGAATTATGAACAATATACAAAGTCAAAGTAACCTAGCCAGTTGTTATAATGAATTTTACAAAGGGCGAAAATAAAAAGAATAAAGAAGTAGTGAATAGTATCAAAATTATTAATTTTTTTTCGCTTAGTAGACCGTTTACTTAATAATATATATAAGTTAGAATGCGATCGATTGATAATTTTTAGTTGTTTAAATGATTTCTTTCGTCGCTTATGATAACAACCACTATTTTAAGCCAAAATTGTATGAAAATCGCGTTCAATTGATTGCATTTTCGCTTTTAAAAAATAGTGGAAGAGTACTATTATTATTATGTTCTTCTTACTTAAGTACAGAATATTGATTAGCAGTCAATAGGTAGTTTCCACTCAATTAAGGCTTTTAAAAAGCTTATATATACTGTATATATGAACTTTGTTATAGTTTTTTTTAAGTGTATTATTGGCATCCATATCGTTGATATTACTTAGCTATAAAAAATCGATGTAATTATACCTGTCACTTATTAAAATTCCAAGCATACTTTTTTAATTCCATGTAATATCATATACATAGCCGTATATTAAACTTTTTTTTATATCTTTATTTATTGCTTTTAGATTAGCTATATTCGAGAGAAATCATTTCGAACCGCGATGTCAAGTTTTAATCCTTATTTTAGGGAGCTTTATGGCAAGGCTTCGACACGAAATTGAGGATGATAACGGTATATTACCTCCAAAAAGATGGATAAACTAAAATCTAAAACTATGTCATTAAGATTGTCTTTTAATATTATATAGTTAAGTATCCAGAATAATTGTAGACAGAATGTATTCCTACTTTTACATTAAATATTAAAAACACCTATTTTCAGATTATCAATATTAAACCTTACGAATTCCTATTTGGGTTCGAATTACGCGTTCTGGTGGATTATTTGAATATTTTCTTACCATTTTGATAAATGTAAGTTCACTTTATGAAGAAGAATTTGCAAAAAAATACGTAAATTTCAAGATATATAGTAACTATTAAGATTACATGGTATTAAAATAAGAATTACAGTTAAATGAAATTTAATATACGAGATAGTATGTAATTACGTACAAGTAAAGTCTACAAATCTTTATATTAATAAGGAAAATTAATAATATCTAAGCTGGGTTTTCACATGATATTAAAATAGGTAGAAAATTTGGTACATACGTTTGATTTTCTAATACAACTTACGAGTCCTTTTCATATTTAACGTTTAATATATAAAGTCTTATAATAAGCTTAAAAAAATCTTTTTGTTCGCTTATCTCCAACGCCTAAATTAATACGGTATCAAAGAGTTTTTAAGAAGGATAGATAGAAAATCGAGAAAATTGTAAATAACGGTTTATATTGTCATTGTCGCATATACAACCAAATTTTATATTTGTTTCTTTAAAAAGGCTATATTTTAAAGGAAAATAAAGGGATGGTTATGTAAATTTGTAATATTGTAAGAAATTTATTAAAATATACGAAAAGTTTCTAAGAAGGCTATCATATAAAAAGTTTTTCTTATAAGAAAGCAATCTTATAAAAATCGTTTTTCTTCAAAATAGTTTCATGTTTCGCGTATCTCTTCTCGCGGTTCGCGTCCTACATCTCGCTTTTTACTTTTCTCTTTTCATATTTCGCGTCTTACGCTTTTATTATGTATTTATATAATAAAACATTGTCTTTATTTGGTCTTGGGTACTTATCATACACTTTCATTGAGGGACATATACATAAGAACAGGACTGGATTAGTATAATACACTTTGGAAAGGCATATATCCATGTCTGTTTGATATAAGGCTTAGCTCCGCTAAGCTTCGCTTCTAGTTCTAGTTTCTTCCTCTTTTATCCTCAAAATACTAGACTGTTTCAACATTATGTTGCCGCCTTGCACTCGTACTAATGACCGTTAACCCTAAAGTAGTTATGGAAATTACTAACAATTTTATAAAGATCAATATAATTTAAGTTAAATTTTATATTAAGGAGATTAATGTTAACGCTAATAATGATAATCAAGATATTCAAGTTCATTGAATCAGTCAATGTAATCCTCCCCCTTTAGTAATTAATAAGTTGATAAAACGTTAACAATGCGGTTAATTATCAAAGAGAGAGAATATTAAGAATAAATAATATGTATTGAACTGGAATTACAATATTGCTTAGGTTAGTAAGAAAGAGAAGGATAATTAAGACTTGGTTATCAAGCTTTGTGTACAATGAATTATCAAAATTTTAGAATGGCTTATTTAAAAGAGCGATAAAGTTGAGATTAATATGATTTTTACTCAAAAATTCCCACAATTTGTACCTAGATGCGACTTCAATCTTTAAGACCCAAATATCACAATTTTCATGTGAAGACTTATTTAAGATGTTGAAGGCAAGACTACAGGGAATCCATACGAAAAATTACGCCTATTCTTTTAAGGATACAGTAATAAATATCAAGACATAATCGTTATATAATTGCTAACGATATAGAAAATTAGTCAATATTTCATAATTGTATTAGTAATAAGTTTGTTAGTTGAGACTAATGGGAAGTTTAACCTTAATAGCCGTAATATTAACTAATTGTATACGTAATTAACAACTATTTTATTAAGAATCGTTTCATTGGAATCATGTTAAAAACTTTGTAATGAATACTTATTGGAGACGGTTATACAAAATTTAAAGTCATTATTTAAATGAGCCAATACAAATATTTATTGGTTTTTAGCTTATTAATTTTATTTTTAATAGAGGTACTGTTGGTAGGTCTTTATCGTTGCAACGTAGTCGATTCAAATCACTGTGGTCGAAGTAACTGGTGCTGCGTTGGTATCGTTGATTGATGCGTAAGTTCTAAGTTTGGTAAACCGCTAGCCGATCTACACACTAATTTGTATGGCCAAACGCTTTGGTCTGTGCCTCACTTTGAATTGGGCACCTACTGCACTGCACTTGCAGTGCAATCCCACGAATTGCAGTCAATTTGCAGTACGTACAATCAACCTTACTGCAAGTAAAGTTGACTTGACTGCAATGCATTTGACTGCTATTCCGATAGGTTTAATATAAAATCTTTAACATATGAACCATGTGAATTAATTACGTAAAACGAATATTTCGGTTTAGTGGGTATACAAATTAACGATATCTTTTTTGTCAGAATTACTGGTTTTGTCGCATCGGAATAACGTGTAATTGAGGATTTAAAGTTATAGAATTATAAGCCAGTCACAACCTTAACAAAGGGTAAACACTTGGATTTAAAAGGCTCGTGAATCCTTTAGTATAATGTTCACAATATTAATATTTACTTTAGTTTTCGTTAAAATTGTTAAGGCGTTAACTTGGTCATAATCTACAAGATTAACGTAATGAATTCTTAAAATAATTGGCGTAACGCTCCTATAACTGTTATATTGCGATGTTGTATTAGCTGAAAGTATTTCACGATCTTTCAATTACGGTAGAAGTTTTACATTTAATTGATGAGAATTAAGATTGATTGAATAAAAGGATTTATTGGTAAATAAAGAATTTGGATGGTAGAATTAATATAGTTTCGATTAACTTTTAAATAGCTAAATTAATAATTTTACAAGAAGGGTTTTTGCTGATAACACTAACCTATCGATATAAATGGGATTCCATATAACGATCGTTAATTAGAATAGATTATAGAATGATTAGTTCGTAATTACAAGGAAACAAATGTATTAGATATTTGTTAAATATAAAAGATTTATATGAAACGTGTTTGCTTCAGATATTTATGGTATAATAGACAGTTTTAACATAGATGTATATATGTGGAAAACCTTAAGTATTGTTATTAGATACTAAAAGATTTTACTTTTTTTGGTTATGATTTGTACCAATTTGGAAAACTTATTTACATGATTTTTGAAATTGGAAACAATTAGCTAAAAACCTTTTATAATTAATGTAATAATATTTCTCGAACTTTATAAAAGTAGGGAATTTAAAGAGTTCAGGTGAATCAAGGGTAAAAATAATCCGGCGAATATTATACCGAAAATGGTATCAAATAAAGCCTTAGAAAGGTTCGTAAATAGTAATATGTTAACTATACGTATTGAGAGCTAAGGTGAGAGGCCGTCTGGTATAATTAAATCACGTGATGACGAATAAAGAGGAAAATATGGGCACCCAGATAAACTGGAAGATTGTTAGGGAATTCAATTCAACGACTTGATTAACTGGTACAATTGAATTAAAGGTACGGTGAAGTTAAAGATTTGTATAAGTTTATAGAAAAAAACCCATCTATGGGAATTGATAAAGTAGGAACTCTGAGTCGTGGGGCAAAGGGAAGCAATTGGAGTTAATTTGTGTGCGGAATTAATAGAGGTTTAGCCGGTTAACGAAAAGGTATTCAAAGGCTACCGCAAATAAATGATTGACTATATTAGCATGCGTTTATAAAACAAAAAGCTGCCAGTGTTGTAACAGTAGTAATTATAGTATAGTTCGTCAATTTTATTGTTAATTAAGTTGATTTTGTTCATTATAAGTTTAGTGTATTGCTTTAGAGGTTAGTTGTATTGATTGTAAAGTCAATTATTATATGTGCCCATTTTAAACTAAGGCACAAGCCAAGCAATTAGTCATACACATTAGTGTGTAAACTGGATAGCGGTCTTTCAAACTTAAAACAATACTTCCACCATTTAGATATATAATACTATTATTACTTCGACCACAATTTGAATTAATAACGTTGCAAAGTTTAAAAGCATATTAGTAAAACCCTATCGACAGTACCTATATAAGAGATCAAGAAATTTATTAGTTTGAAATATGTATTAATCCATAAATCATATAATTTCTTCTATATTTTCTTTGGTATAACAATTTTAAAAGACTTATTATTGTAATATGTTATTGAAAAAATAAAGACGTAAAGTACAAGTTTTCCTTCCAAGTAAAACACGACGACAAAAACTTTAGAGTTGAAATTTAAGTCTTTTTCAACGTAAACTTAAACCTTAACGGGGTTCAAAAGTATGTTTAGTAGTAATGGTAAAATTGTTTAATTGACTCTAACTCTGATAAATCTATATCTTTATAGCTAGTCGCTTTAAAAACTTTTAATAACCTATCCATCGCCGGGTAATTAAACCGTTAATATAATTGCCGAATTTTTAACTTCTTTAGGTTTAACAACACTGCATCTAACCTTTAGAGGTAAAATTACAAGTTTCTACATTTCAAACTAAGTAAAAACCTCCAACCGTTACCTTTAACTAGTCCGATAATCTAAACGTTGATGTTGACGCCAAGATTCTTCATATCTTTAAGGTAAAAGAGAAAGGGGGTAAGAGATTTTAAAATGTGGAAGGCAATAGGCCCAACGACTATTATTACAATTGTTGGTCCCAGTAAAAAATGTTTTTTAAATCTAAATTAAACGTTAGCACTGCCAGTATCCATATAGTTAAATTCCATAATAATATCAGTATCCTTTCATAATACGATGTACTATTAATAGCCTCTGATTCAATATCATACTGTCTTGGTATTTAGTATAATACCTTAAAAGACTTACATCGTATAGTAATCTCGAATGATAAACAAATATATAAAGTGAAGGTTTTTATTGTTATAACTACAATAATGGTATTCATTTAACAAGAAGTACAAAAAGGTGTTATTGGCTAATTATTAAATTACGTTCGACTTAATACTAGTATTTTATTCCAACCGATGTTATTAATATTTTCCTTATATTATACCTTGGTGCCTTCAAATATTATAACACGTTTAATGTATTTATAGTGAAAATAAAGGGTATTAATTATAGTATATCATTTACTTCGATTCGTTTTCAGTAGTAATAAAATGCATTAACTAGTTACCTAATTTACCGAAAATATAATACCTTTCAATATTTTGAAAAGAACATATGTAACTAATTTAAAATCCCTAGAAAAGAGACATTTTTTCTTTACGTGTTTCGGTGATCAAACTTCCATATCAAATCTTTTTATTAACCGTATTACTTAAACCTACCATACCTACAATTGATGTAATATATATTGGTGAAGTTTTTATCGTCGTCGTTAAAATCTGAAACTTAGGGGTATATATCAGTTGAACTTGGTACCCGTATAATTATGGTCGCAAACAAAGATCGTAATTAGCGTTAAAAACTATGTATAAGTGCTATTAAAGCATGATGAAGCGTATTTAAGCTCTTTATAACTAGTAAGAACTTAACAAAATTGTTAACATAATATATTTTTGTTAACTCCTACATTCTCCATTAATCATTCCCAAAATATTAACCTCTGAAACATGTAATTGAAAAGGTCTATGCTATCTTCCAACTTTTTCTTTTGATCCAGCATATCAAACCACTAAATGATGTTCCAATTCATATAGTATTACACAAAGCTCAGATCGTATTGAAAATAACCTTGAAAATTATCGTTAATTTTCTGAAATAAAAAACAATTTGTCAAATACTGAAATTAATAATACTTGGCTTATCCGGTGGAAATATTGAGAAATAACAAATAAAAGACTAGTAGTTTAATCTTTATTTGGCGGCAAATGTTAAAGAACGGGTGCAACTCAATATTAAAGAGGTTATATAGCTTATTATTATACTTTTTTTCCCCAAAAAAATTAAGTAGTCATTACTATGTAATTCATATCCATTATGAGAATATGTCGAGGGGAAAAAATGATATACTGGTTATTAAAAGCTTTTAGGTTTTGAACTAGTGGTGTTGAGGTAAATGCTAGTATTAGTAGGTAAGATAATTACTTTTGACAAAGTTTGGAGGGAAAAAATAGTAATTGTATCTATAATAACCTCATACGTAAAGCCGCTACTTCCTTATAACTAGTATTGTTAACGGGTTTATTGGTATTTAAATTTTAAAATGATTTCAGTATTACCGTATACTTAGTAATAATCATATTAATATTAAAGGGTTTCTTAATGTTTTTGCTTAATTAATTATTGGATTTAAAGGTAGTCATAGACTTGGAGACTTATTACACATGTGTTAATTAATTCGTTATTGTTGCTAGCAACGTTATCAACGACGTTTACGCATTAATGTTTTTAGACAAAAGGATTTCAGAAACTTATTTAGGGTTGAACGTAATCTTATAAATATGTGTTTAGGCGTTAAGGGATACTATTGTTGTAATGATCACACTAAATACCCGTGAGTAAATAGAAGGTGTCAAGGGGTTTATATTAGCAGTAAGGCAGCAGAGGTAACAAAGGTACAATATTAAGAAGATGTTTATTCGTGCTATAGAGTGATCACTAGCCGTTAGGCTATTCAGGTGTGTAGACTGAATACTTGGATTGACAACTGAAGAGCTATGAAGGAAATAATGTCTATGTGGTGATGATCGTGTCCTTATATATCCGTGCCTTCATACCGTCTTCAGTACTGGATCGTTTGGATCACCGCACTGATCCCACTGATCTAGTGCTGCCTCACTTTGGATCAGTAACTGATTCATACTGATCCATTACGTGACTTAGTCACCTTGCTTATATAAGAGATGTTCCCCGCCTAATGTGTTGGACTACAGGCTCTCTGTGGCTCAGTTACATGCTGGCCTGTTTCCTGACCCAACCGTTGTTTAGGTTATAACAGTTGTTAATAATACCTTTGCCTTTATTTTTATATATCTATTAAAGATCTTTTTCCGTGGTACATTCATATAGTATCTCAGTTAAATTACTATCTTTTCTAAGGTCAAAAAATAATAAAACCCCTAGTTTATATATATCGGCTCTCAACTTAACTTTGAACGATTTTTTTTTCAACGTATTGGAGTTTCAATTCCTAAACAACCCGGCGAAATTATATAATACTTCAATTACAGAATCTTCATCGTTATAATTCAATATAGAAAGTAAAGTATCTGATGTAATTAGTTAGGTACTCTAGAAAAAGTTTTCATTAATGTCTATAAACTACAAGTTGTTGTTAAAGTATTTAATGAAGGTAATTCCGAAGCTTTTAATTACGTCCGTTTTAACAAAGTCGGTAACGAAGTCGGTTTCGATAATTTCGGTATTTTTTCAATAATTAACGGGTAAAGTAAAAGATTAAAGTAATACCAATGAAAAAAAAATCAATGTAACAGGGTAAATCGTAATTTGTTTACCGTTAAAGCTATTGTTTGTAATTAAAAGTTGTAGAACTTAGTTGTTTTACGATTTGAAATTTGCAGTAATAGTACCCGCAATAATAGTAACGACTTAGCCATTTGCCAACTTTAGTAACTTAATGATTTAAGACTTTTAGTAATTAATTTTAACGCTTTTCTTCCAAGACTGGTTTAATGAAAATTTGCTGGTGTTTTCAATAATAGCGATGGCGTCGCTACTTTCAAGTGCCTATAAACAGTAGTATGCTTAAAAGTCTTCCTTTTTACTCTTTGAAAACAGTAAGCATAATAAAGTGTATCATTTACAAAAATCTTTCCTTTACCTTACGCAATTGCAAAGCATAAACAGAAAATACTTCTCTATCTAGCTTATCTGTGCTTAACCTAATAAGCACTAATCAGTGTTAGTAGGCCTTTATCGTTGCAACGTAGTCGATTCGAACCGTGGTCGAAGTAACTGGTGTATTGCATTGAAAGTGGTGATGTGTTACTTTTAAGTTTGGCAGACCGCTAGCCGATTTGCACATTAATTTGTATGGGCAACTGCTTGGCCTGTGCCCCACATTAAATTGGGCACTCCACTGCAATTGACTGCTATTCCAACAGGCAAGTTGATTATTGGGTACTTATTCAATATCAGGCTCGGGCTAAGCTTTAGCCCATATTAATTAGGGTGTAGACTGGTTAGCAGTCTGCCCAACTTGGATCCTACATCCACCACCTGACTCTGTAAGACTACCTGTTACTTCGACCACGATTCGAATCGACAACTCGTTGCAACATCCAAAGACCTATCAACACATGGTGACTTCGTCATTCGCCGTGGGTCCAAACGCTGCACGGAGCTTGGTGTGCGCGCGGCACATACCGCAGTCCGTGCACAGGCCACACAGTCGCAAGCGATTATATCCGGCGCACCGTTTGTGGTGCACCGTTCGTGGCGCACCGTTCGTGGCGCACCGTTCGTGACTCTCGGGCCGGTAGGGCCCCGGCAATCGCGCTAGCAGGTTTCCCCGGCTGGGGTGCGGGATTCAGGAAACGCGGACCCTTTCAACTTTGGGAGACGCGTGAGAGCGAACATGATCACGTAGCTGCCGATCCGCATCTGCCTCTTTTTTCTGCATACTCATGCTCCAGCTCAAAGTCTAAACTTCAGTATTCGAAGCTATCACTGCTACCATGGTCGCGTGTCCAATTTGCGACCGGCCTGTCAAGTCGTCTGCAATCAACGACCACATCGATTCGCAGTGCAAGACCTTCCTTCTCGACAACGACGCCGGTGCCAACGGCCTGAAGTCTACACCAGCACCTTCACCAAATGTAGCTCCTCCCTCCACCTCAAGCAAGCGGTCTGCTGCCGACTTCTTCACCACGCCGGCTGCCAAGCGACATGCGATTGCCTCCAAAGTCCTGGCCCCGCTGCTGCACGGCTCGACAAGTACCGCGGCTGCCCATTCCGCCGCCAACTCGGCTTCGAAAGCAGTGGGCATGAAGAGAGCGTTCGATGACGGACCAGGATTCAGCTCTCCGATCCACACAGGCGACTCGTCTGGCGACCCGTCTGGCGACACACCTATGAAAGACGACCTGCCACTGCCGCTTCCAGCTCCTCCGTCCAAGCGACACAAGGCAAACCGCGCCGCGCCGCTCGCAGAACGCATGCGCCCCTCGGTGCTGGACGATGTTTTTGGCCAGGATCTTGTCGGGCCAAATGGCATTCTGCGTGCCCTCATCGAGTCCGGCTCCATGCCGTCCATCATTCTGTGGGGAGGCTCGGGCACGGGCAAGACAACGATTGCCCGCTGCATCGCGAAGATGGTCGGCAGCCGCTTTGTCGAGATCAACGCCACCAGCTGTGGAACGGCCGAGTGCAAGAAACTGTTTCAAGATGCCGGCAACGAGCTGTCCTTGACGGGCCGGAGGACCATCATTTTCTGCGACGAGATACACCGGTTCAGCAAGTCGCAGCAAGACGTCTTTTTGAAGCCTGTCGAGGCCGGCACCATCACGCTGGTTGGTGCCACTACAGAAAACCCGTCCTTTAAAGTCCAAGCCGCGCTATTGTCTCGGTGCAGGACCTTCACTTTGCAGAAGCTGTCTACCGAGAACGTAGCCAACATTCTCATGCGAGCCTTGAAGCAAGAGTTCGAGGACGACCCGACCAAGTCGTCGCCCCTGATAGACGACGAGTTTCTCACCTACCTTTCCACTTTCTCGGATGGCGATGCCCGCACGGCGCTCAATTTACTGGAGCTGGCCCTCTCTTTGACAGCACGACCGCCTGCAGAACGCTGCACGCCTCTAACCAAGGAAGACATCAAAGCTGCCCTCACGAAAACGCTTGTGTATGACAGGGCAGGCGACCAACACTACGACACCATTTCCGCCTTCCACAAGTCCGTCCGCGGCTCGGACCCGGACGCAGCGCTCTACTATCTCGCGCGCATGCTCCAGTCCGGCGAGGACCCGCTCTTCATCGCCCGCCGCATGGTCGTCATCGCCTCCGAGGACGTCGGCCTCGCCGACAGCACGCTGCTGCCGCTCGCCACGGCGACGTACACGGCGGTGCAGCAGCTCGGCATGCCCGAGGCGCGGATCCCGCTCGGCCACTGCACGGCCGCCCTGTGCCTCGCACCCAAGAGCACACGGGCGTACCGGGGGCTGAACAACGCGTACGCGGCGCTGCGGGAGCCCGGGGTCGCGGGGCTGCCGGTGCCGGTGCACTTGCGGAACGCGCCGACGAGGTTGATGAAGGAACTGGGCTGCGGAGCCGAGTACAAGTACAACCCGAACTACAAGGACGGGCTGGTGAGACAGGACTACTTGCCGCAGCAGCTGCTCGGGAGGCGCTTTCTGGAGGCGAGGGACTTGGGTACGGAGGTGGACCCTGATTTGGAGATGGAGTTGTAGGGAATGGCAGGAACCGCCACGGACGAGTTCTCAAAAGGTAGCACTACACTGCAGTACGAAATTGTGGGTAGAAGCCCTATATGCCTGACCATTCGCCCTGGGGGGGAGGGGGTCGCGACACACTGGTCATGACCGCGTGGATGCGCGGATCTTGGCATCTCCATTACAACGTCACCAAACCTCTTTCAAAACGCGCTCTTGCGCAACACCGTCCTTGGTCTCGCGAATCTCCTTCCCCTGTGGAATTCCGGAAACGAAAGGCACACACCGACATCGGAGTGGCTCGGGAATGGGGCAAGCAAGCACAACAAGACTCGGGCCCGAGGTCCATCCCCAATGTGGTAGGTGAGAACAGTCTTATCTACTGGAAGGCCTGGCATATTTGCTGATACACCTATCAAAAGTGGAAGTTGCGGAGCTTCTCTCTGGGCTGTATGGCATCGGTCATCTTCCTTCCTGGCCCGACCGCCGACTAGTCGACCGCAGTACTGCTCTACGTCGCTCTCACAGGCCGCCGACGACATGCACATCACGACCGACCACTCATGATCGTTGTAGATTGCCGAGTGCTAAGCGAGATTTTGCCTGGCCTCGCCGGCCGCCGGCCGCCGCCCCGCTGCCCATGTTCTGGTTCTGGTTCTGGTTCTGATCTTCGCATCTGGTGCCAAGATGATGGTGTCGGCCGTTATGTGTATGCCTCCTCGCAAGGCAGCTGGCAGCGTAGCGCAAGCAACACAACTCCACCAGGCTACGAGACAAACGATAAGGCTCTGTCCTGAGCTTCCCCATTCGGAAGCCAGTCTACGCGTATGCTCGAGTCGCGCCCGTGTTCTTTGCCAGTTGCGCCCATGATGGGAAGCAAGTTCACCGTGATGAGCTGCTGCTTGCCTTGCCATCCAGTGGCTGCAATGGCTCTGGTCGACAGCCGTGGACGAGAGGCCCAACCGTCATGGAGATGGCCCCAAAGGTTATAAAACTTCTCTTGTGCCCTTGGGAGTGTGGTCATTGTCCCTCAAGCCAGCATCCGCTCTTCACTCGCACTGGTTCAACGCTCGTCTTCACCCAGGCCCCTCTCTTGGTACAATCGCCCACTCTTTGGAAATCGCCCAGCCAGCCTCTCTTTCCAAACTACAAGATAGTTGCTACCAAGACCTTCGCCACGGCCGCCCTCGTCGGCGTCGCTGCTGCCTCCGCCATCCCGGCCAATACCCTCAAGCCGGGCCGCACGTCCCTTCACCAGGTCAAGCGTGATGGCTATGTGAAGAACGGCGCCGTATCCGTCTACAAGACTTATCTCAAGTACAGGACTCCCATTCCCGACTGGCTCGCCACCGCTGTGGCCAACTCGACCGGTATCGACTACCATCTCCTGAAGCGTGACGAGGGCAGTGCCACGGCCTCCCCTTAATCGACACCATTGATGACGCCTACATCACCCCGGTCTCCATTGGCACTCCGGCTCAGGTCCTCAACTTGGATTTTGACACTGGCTCCTCCGACTTCTGGGTCTTCAGCTCCCTCACCCCCAAGGCCGATGTCAAGGGGCAGGCCGTCTACACCCCAAGCGACTCGTCCACTGCCAAGCTGCAGAGTGGCGAGACCTGGGATATCTCCTATGGAGATGGATCCTCTTCCAGCGGTGTCGTCTACACTGACGTCGTCGCCATCGGTGACGTGACCGTGACTGCTCAAGCTGTGTATGTATTTCCCTTGCCGTTTTATGGGACTGTGGCATTGTGGGATCACCTGGTGGCGATGATGAACAGGGAACAGGATATTTCCCCTTGCGACCACCTGCTGACCCTCATGCAACGCACAGCGAGGTCGCCAAGACTGTCTCCAGCTCCCTCACTTCAGAGGGGGACCTCGACGGTCTTGTCGGATTGGGCTTCAACTCCTTGAACACGGTCTCGCCCACCGCGGCCAAAACCTTCTGGTCCAACGCGGACCTGGACCAACCCGTCTTCAGCGCCAACCTAAACCACAACGCCCCGGGCTCGTACGACTTCGGCTTTATCGACACCACCGCCTTTTCCGGCGAGCTGACCTACACGCCCGTGACCAAGACGCCTGGCTACTGGAAGTTCACCGCCACCGGCTACGGCGTTGGCGACGACTTCACTAGCCAGTCACTCGTGGGCATTGCCGACACCGGCACCACTCTGATCTACCTGCCCGCTGCCGTGGTCAAGGCCTACTACGCCCAGGTGGACGGTGCGGCCAACTCGGCCTCGCTCGGTGGATACACCTTCCCCTGCGATGCGACCCTGCCCGACTTCTCCTTCGGTGTCGGCGACGCCGTCATTACCGTCCCTGCTGAGTACATGAACTACGTACGCGTTCACCCCTTCCCCCCTTCTCTCGCTCGAAACCGCGCCAGTGGAAGGGTACGATCTCATACTAACTCGTACCGCAGGCAACGGCTTCCGGCAACAAGTGCTTCGGTGGTCTGCAATCCTCCGCTGACGTCGGCATCAACATCTTCGGCGATGTCGCCCTCAAGGTAGCTTACGTTGTCTTCAACTTCGAGACCCCCTCTCTGGGTTGGGCCCAGAAGGTTTCAGTCTAGGCTATCCATACAGAGACTCTTGACAATATGGCTGGCAGCATGGTTGGCGAGAGGCACCGTTGCTCCGGAGCTACTACTACTAATTCTGTATATTCCTCTTTGCAGATGTATCTATATTTCGTCTGGATCAAGACTTGGTTGTTGGTCCGCAACCACTCTGGCTACCACTCGTGGCTTCTGTCACGGGAAAAACTCGGGGCCGACTCCGCATTGTCTCTGCGCAACATGGCAAACGGTGCTCTCGGGCAAGCCGCCATCCGTGAAGTCCAGGAACAAAGGCGTGCACGTGTCGAGCGCACTTCAGCTCTCCGACAAAAGATGGAAAGCTGGCGTCGTTGCATCGAAAAACAAGACGGACGCATCATCAGGGCGAATAGATGAACAACGCGCACGAACGCTGTTACTGTGTACAATCCATCCATCCACAAATCACCCTTCCAGACACATTCATGAGCAGCCCCCACAATTGTTAGTGCTGCCACCAGAACTGTATACGATTCCTTAACATCGCCGAAAAGCTCTTCAAGGGCTCCCGCCATGGCCAACGCCAGAGGGGCTAAATTGACGCCGCGCGCCCTCGGCGCGCCTGTGAAGGTTGTCTACCCTTTGCAGAAAGAATAAGGGTCTTAACAGAAGCGTTAGGCAATTGGACTGCTCCTGGCGGAAAAGGATGTAGCTACATACCGATCTTAACGCTTCAGCGTCGAAACCCTTCACAGGGCCCTTAACGCGTAGAGGCGCGACCTGAAAGTTCGAGAGTCTGTTTACCGGGCTTATGAATAGACTATTAACGCTTTTGTCGTTTGTTTTAATGGACTTAACTTTACTAAATAATATGCGTTAGCGTTACATATTGTAGTATACGTTATTAATAATATCGTAAGCAGGGGTTTAAAACTACAATCAGATGAGCTTGGGTTTAAACCTAAATTTTTATTTATCTTTCCCCTAGCATAAATCAACTAGATTCGAAGAATCCTTTGTTCGCTCTTCTTTACCGCTTTAAACTATTTTACAACACTAATATGTTTAATATCCATTAATATAGAACTTTTTACCTTATTAACTCAAGGAATTACATAGGCTAACATGGCAAATTGTAATAGGATACTAGTTCTTTTAATAACGTAAAAGATTTCACCACCCGCAAAAAGATACTAAAGCTTCACTTGCAATTATTA
The DNA here is from genome assembly GCA_038502455.1 of Anisogramma anomala. Taxonomy (NCBI): domain Eukaryota; kingdom Fungi; phylum Ascomycota; class Sordariomycetes; order Diaporthales; family Gnomoniaceae; genus Anisogramma; species Anisogramma anomala. The sequence continues at coordinate 273,951 of JASMMZ010000008.1, read as the reverse complement.
AAAATAAAATCTTTCATAACAAATCACCCCTTAAAAAGCGGTAAAGGAGGCGTTTTTACGAATTTTTATCAAAGTTTTAATAAAATTTAAACGCGATATTAAAAGATACTCCCTTTAGTACATCCTTATTAAACACATATAATTAAACCTGTTTTCCATTAAATTAGTACAAAAACTTATACAGGATTCATTATTCGTTTTTTCAATATCATTATTAGGAATAAACTCCTTTTTAAGAAAATGATACCTATATTATTTGATTTGTTTGGAAGGACTTTCGTTATACCTTACTAAGTTTAGTATGTATATATAGTAAGGGGAATTTTTCAATTAATTTATACGATTTTTCAAAAAAAACCGATTGGAGTTTTAAAAGTAATAAAGAACTATGATTTAATTTAATATTATATTAATCAACATCCATCTGTTAATATACAGGTAAAATATTTATATGGGTTTAACAATTTGAATCGTTGTGTTCCTTAAACTAATTAAGGGTTTTCGCTTTTTTAGTAATAATAAGTTGGTTAAAACTATATATAAACTGTGTAAGCTTTAGTTTTACAATAATAGCTACTTGTAATTATATATTAATACGCGTTACATACGTAAATCTAGTGTTTTAATCTTGCGATTACTATAAGCGATTACATTCCAGGACTTTATAAGTTGGCGGTTTCATATAATAATTGTTATAAAACATTTCCTTCGATTTACTTTAATTATCTAACGTGTTGGTAGAACTTTAGACGTTGTAACGTTGTCGATTCGATTGGTCGAAGGAATAGTAGTATTGTAGTGGTCAAGTGGTAGATGTATTATTTCAGGTTTAGCAAACCGCTAGCTAATCTGCTCAGTAATTTATATAGTCAATTGCTTGGCTCGTCCTCTAGTATAAAGTATGTGTATACTGTACTTAACTTGCAGTTGATATAATAAATACGCAAACAATATACTCAACTTATAATTAGTATAGTTAAATTTACTGTAAGTAAAGTTGAGTTAGTGCATTGTAATTACTAATATTTTAATATTGGCGTCTTTTTGTTTTATACGTGTGCGCTAGTATGGTCGACTAAACTTCCCATTACCACCGAATTATGTCCTCGTTAACTGGCTTGACCACTATTAATTCCAGTTAACCTTCCCACACAAATTAGCTCCAATTAATTTCCTTTTCCCTACGGTTTTAAGCCTCGAATTTACTTACTCCCGTATATAAGTCTTTCGTTACAGATTTACGTATATTGATCTATTACTGTTATTAGCCGTTTTAATCCACGTGGGTTAAGATGTCTGCCATTTTAGTTAACTTACATGAGTTAATTGACTTATTACAACCACTGTTACTACTACTATTATTAGCTATCTTAATCAATATGAGTTAGGTCAACTATTAATTTCACTTAATCTACATAAGTCAACTAACTTATTATTACCCTTAATTTAACCGTGATACTTAAATAAATCTTTATCGCCAGCTTCATTTCTCTAGCAGTTTTTCAATTTTTCAATGTATATTTGCTTGCTAATACGTTACTAGGTCTTGCTAAGTGACCTATTAGTATAGCTCTTAATACGTATAATCCGCCTATTGATATTTACAAACCTTTTAAAAGCCTTATTCAGCGACGTTTTTATTATAATATTAACGAGATTATTTTTGCCATTGATCCATCAGAATTCCTCAATTCCCTTGCTTTTGTAGAATTTATGAAGTATTATTACATCGATTATTAGACGTTTTTCGCTGGTGGTTCTAAGCTTCAAAAAATATTCGAATAGGTTTTTTGGGTCAATATAAATTACCACCGAGATAAATGGAATCTTGTATTATTTGGTAACGACTTGAGAGGGTTTTCATAGTGTTATAACAATATCAAAGCCTGTTATTATACTATAAACTTTTAAAACTAGTACGTTACGTATGATCCTCTTGCATTTGACGATGGTCCAGTAAATCAGGCTTCTGGTAATATGAAACTTGTCCTATTACCTATTTTTATTGACGAGAGTTATTAGGAAGCCGATTTGTAACGCTAACTCTATATTATTTACAAAAAAACCATCTGTAAAATATCATTAACTTACCTTTCAATTAGTTAATAGGGATCATATTAATCCCTTTGTTCAGGTTTCGTACTTGCTATTCCAATATATTATTTAGTCGGTTAAAGTATTTATTCGTTGAGTTCTGTACATATACCGCAATCGATAGATCCTACAAGGCTTTCAGTTAGTATAAGGTAGCGATATGATTATTACGGACGCATTATTTCAAATATTCTTCAACCTCATCTACGTTAGTTATATTAATTGTAACTAAGTTTACGCTCTAGTCCTTTTGACGAAAACTAAAGCTAATATTAATATTAAGTTTTCGGATCAACGATCCATTAAAGTTAAATTCATTACCTTCAACAGAGTCGCAACTAGCTTATAAGTCTAGAACCTTAAGGTTTTCATCGTCTGCTATTCTAATGTTATAAAGTCTGCCTTTTTTACGATAAGGGTATCATTAATTTGTATACCTACCAAGACGAAGGTTTTTTCTTTTGTTACCAATAAGTATGGGTTATGTATTAAAGACGTTACACCTAGTTATAACTTAAGCTACTACTAATAAGTAAATAATTAAAAGAAGTTTGCTTTAATCAATCCGTATAATGGCTTAATATATCGTATTACCGTTCCCAGAGGATACTTGTTACGTAGTTGTTATAATAATTCCAATAATATTATCCGCTGTAGATCGATCGTTAACTAAGTACACACCCAAGTTATATAGCGACTATTAACGGTAAACTTCCAATTAGTTTAATCTAGTAAACTTATTTTTAAATTAATTGCAAAACAATTACTAATTTTATAAATCGTTAACAATTGCGTAAAAATCTAGTCTTTACTTTCATTACCGTATTTTCAAGCGATTCAACATAACTTTTTACAGTTACTCCGTGGTTTTAACTTTAACCTCATGTATAATCTTCCACTTGAAAATCGTAATATTAGGGTTACAAAGGTTAAAGTCAGTTATATATACAAATTATATGACCTTTTGAATTAGAAATCAATTAATTTTAATTTATCGCTTTTTTAAAAAAAGTTTGTTTAAGGTTTTGATAATACCTTACATCCGTAACTTTATAATTAAGGTTTCATCGTATTTTTTCTCCTGTTTACCTACGGAATATTTCAAATACAGTCTGGTGTATATTCCTCGTCCTCAGTATTCCTCCTCTTTAATAATTGTTCGCGTTAATATCATTTTATTCATTTATTGATAACATGTAAAAAAGGGTTGTATTGGCTTATTCGCTTAACTTGGAGGTCTTAATCATGATTATTAATCGATCTAATATATGACTTAACCTACGTAATATGAAATGTCGTGAAGCCGTTAATGGTTTTAATAATTACTTTAAGGTGAACAATATTAAAAATAGTATATAAATCATCACATTTACATGACTTCCACTATACTATAATTTTACTCCGTACTGGTAAAATAAATATGTCGATCGTTGTAAAACCGTTTCTAGTAATAAAGGCATCATTGATTTAACATCGTACCGATTCTTTTCGTAATTTATTCAATGTTTTACCGTAGACCACAACTTCTTTCTAGGTATTTGCTAATGTTAAAGATTTACTTGTTAAATGTAGGTATGCTTTAAAAACCAATAGCGTTGGTACCAGGCCATCAGAGCCTACAACTTCATTCAAACCTTTTACAGCTATTTAAAAGCGTACCTCCTGATTTATAAATCTTTTAATCTACAAAGTAAGAATATCGTACGTTTTTCGGAATAGCGTGTATACCCTTTTAACCTTTTAAATACTCCAGTATACCTTAATAGATACCTATTTACATTAGATTTCTATCATTTTAATATGCGTTTAAAACTTTTCTATTATAAAGTTAATATTAGTATTGTAAAAAACGACGTTACGTGGGCTCAAGTACGTATTAATATATAGTATCGTTAACGTTTCCTACGTATCCTTTGCTAATAATTATTTTGAAAATTTAGCTTCGTGGATGAAGGTTACAAAGTTAACAACGTAAATAATAGGTTTGTTATTTAAATAAAATAAGTTAATAAAAATGTTGTAATCAAAGTCTTTATCGTTTTGTTAGTATAAATATAGATATTATTATATATTCCTATAGTTAGTAAGCAATTACGCTATAGGATGCACTTTTGCAAAGTGTATGATAACGTGTCATGCTGCAAGATACACTCTTTCAGAGTACATGATAGCGGGTTCCGTTAAAAAAATGCACTCTTACAAAGTGTATGATAGCTTAATACCATAATGATCACACTAAATACTCGTGAGTATATAGAAGGTGTCAGAAGGTTTATGTTATCAAGAAAGTAGTAGAGGTGCTGAGCGAACAATATCGCAACCGTGCAAGTAATGATCAAAAGCCGTGAGGCTATTCAGAATATACTGAGACTGAATACTTAGATTGACAACTGAAGAGCTATGAAGGAAATACTATCTATGTGGTGCTGACCGTGTCCTTATATCCTTAATCCTTCATACGCCTTCAATGCTGGATCATGTTGGATCGAAACATGATCTCAATGATCCTTAGTGCGTAACCCTAACCCTAAGGTTGCTGACATAAGAGATATCCCTACCTGATGTGTTGGACATCAGGTTCTTAGTGACTTAGCCCCATACTGGCCTGTTTTTTGACCCTCTGATGTTCTTGGGTCATAACAAATACGCCCTTGAAAAGACGTTGACAGATTGTATGGTAAAGTGCCACGCTTCGGATGGGAGCTTATAAGCTCTTATCTGAGGCATGTACTCTCTGTATGCCTCTTCTCCCTTTTCAACTATCAATCTATTTATCATTAATAATAGTTAATCTTCTACTCGTTTTTTACGTTAATATGTAAGACAAAAACCTTACTAATACTAATTAGTGACCAACTCGGTCGATTACAAACAACTCATGAAAGACTAGACAAACCTTAGTTAAATACTTATAATGTAATGCAAACCGGTTCAAATTATTCCGTATTACAGCATTATACTTTATGAAAAATACGAAAATATAGAAAAACTATAAAATGCGGAGTAACTTTAAAAATAATAACTTTAATACAAAATAATTAACTCGATTAGTATCTTTTAACTATTAAAAGCCATGTTACAATATCCATTAACTCGGTTGGTGCTTTAAACGTATCCAGGTACTTCTTAAAGAACGTCCTATCATGTATTAATTACACAAGCCCTCAAATTTCGGAACCTTTCGAAACGTACCGTCACATTTCGCGAGCATGAAACACAGTATTTGAAACTCTCACCATACTATCTCAACCTTCATATACTACCTCCCTATTTCTAATACCCTATTTTCCCCTTTTTCCCCTATTACGTTCAATTTTTTATACACCGTTTATTTAAGTTGTTATTTGTAACGTTTAAGTTTACTAGTTACTTAGCTAGTACAGTACTTGTAAGCGCTAAACGACTAGTTTAAAATGTCTAACTAGTTTAAAATTACGATTCATTTACATTTCATTTGAACTACAAGCGCTAGAAGCCTTATTTGAACCGCCTTAATGCATTTGAATTTGTATTTCATTTACGCATTTTACGCTTTCATTTTCCGTTTTATTCCAAAACCCTTTTGAATATAATATTCCAAACGTACTCGAATTCCGGTTACTAAGCCACAACAGCTTTTGAAACGCTTCAATACATTTATTCAGCGCCAAAAAAGCTTCTAAATCGCTCTAGTAAATTCTGAGAACGCTCAAAACAGATTTTAAAGCGTATTTACCATCACTATAAGCGACCACAACAGTTTTTAAGCTACGATATGACCAGTAACCAGCCTAGCTAAAGCTAAAAAATACATGAACCTTTTTTTTCAACATATAAAGCTTCAGAAAGGCGTTTTAAAGCTTACTCATTTGATATGTAGAATAACATGATCAAAACACTACTAAAGAACCTTAAATCTTTAAGTACAAATATATACATTGAAAATGTCATTTTTAAATGTTGGAATACAAAAGCTTGAGGGTTCGATTTATTCGATGATTTCTAAAAAGATTTTAAGGATTAGACGTTGGAAATATGACGTGGAGTATACATCTCAATTGCCAAAGTGTTATGGGTACAACTACAAAGCAAAAGGAATAATACTCCAAATGTTAAAATCGGCTGCGTTTCAGAGGCCTTGTTTGCCACGGTTCAACTCACTGAAACAACAAGGTGAAAGGATAAAAAGATGTTATAAACAGACTTTATAAAAGGATATTAATTGACGGAACATAAGAAACAACTTATAAGGGTCATGCAAAACAAATCATATAAACTATTTTATATTCGGCTTAAAAAAAAAGGGCTGAAAGAGTTATCCGGAATTCGAGTACAAAAAAAGGCAGGACCGTAGGGGTTATCCGGCGCTCGATTTCAAGAGGGAAAATAGTTAGAAGTATCGTCCTCCACTTGAATTTAAGAGAAGAAAGAGCCGAACGTATCATCCGACACTTTCTTATACGAAACTAGAGTTTAAAAGGAAAAGGAAGCGTCGTAAAGGTTATTATTTAATCGACTTTAAAAATTGGAGGAATGTAAGGATCATTTAACACTTAGATTCAAAATAATGAAGTGCCTTATTAATCATTTCCCATCCGGGTTTCAAAGGGGAAAATACCGAAACGACAACTCGGAACTCATTTTTGGAAAAACGACGGGCCGCAAGTACTATACGGCGTTTGAGTTTAGGAAAAGGAAACACCGTAAAGGTCACCCTCTTTTCAATCTCTACAGGAGGTAATACCATAAGGGCTATTAGGTATGCGAGTTTAAAAGAAAAATCCATAAGTGCTATGAGACGTTCGAGTCTAAAAAGAAGAAGTACCGCAAAGATTATCCGACACTCAGCTTTAAAAAGAGGAAAAACCGCCCGTTACTTCCTGCACTTAACTTTAAGAGAAGAAAAAAACATAAAGTTTATCTTTTACTAACAGCATATAGAGCCATACAAAGAAGGAATACAACACCTAAAGAAACGTTGACTCCTCATATATAAGCATTGGCCCCCCTAACCGCGAAAAAAGCGCCCCAGAAAAAGAAAATAACGTTTCTCAAAAGTACATATAAAACAGTAGCATTTCTGAGGAAAGTAAGAAAAACAACCTTACAAACCATAATTAAAACACCCTGGAATAAATAGACAATGCTCCTGATACACATATAAATAACAACGTAATAAATAGAAATAACCCTTCCAGCCATACTTAAAACACCATGTATTCGTTTAAACCCCACAACCCTTCATATAAGAAGAAAAACGCTTTAGATGAAAAAGACAACGCTCCCAATAAACACATAATAAATAGCCTTCCGGACCGCGACAAAGGCGTTTTAAAAAGGGTAGACGACGTTTCTGGGGAAAAAAACTTCAAAGTAAAAAGTACCGAAAAACCTAAAACCAAAAAACGACGCTACGAATGGCGCATTAAAATCGATACTAAAAAGGGGCGCCCTAGATGGCGCATTAGAGGCAAGGCTTGAAAGCGAGGCTATAAATAGTGCATTTAAAGTGGGGCCAAAATAAAGCGCTCTAAATCGTAAATTGATACGTTCTTACTAAAGTATAACGCTTTAAATAATATATTGAAAAACTTCTACCAAAACATAACGTTCCAAATAACGTATTTAAAACGCTTATTTTTACTACCACTCCTTACATCGATATGATTAAAAAGGTTATGTAACTTAATCCTAGAGAAACCACGTTCCTTTATACTTATTATAATTAATCTTTGTATTTCACGTCCTAAATTCAACGTTTACCGCTTACGTTACATATCTCCCTTTAAATGAACAATTTACCGCTTTCATAATATATTATTATTCTTTACATGTACCATTTATTATTTACTTCGTGATTTTTTCATAAATCTACTTTAATTTTACACCTAACTGCATATAAGCCGGTTTAACCGGCAACAATAAAAATAGAGCAGCTAATCGCTGCCAAAGAAGGGAGGGAAGGGGTCAATATCCTTCTCATCGTCCTCGTTATTCTCGCCATTCTCGTCGTCGTTGTCGTCTTTACTAGTGCTACCACTATTGTTGACAATACCATTAACGTCTTCATTACAAGGAGGGCTAGACGCTCTCTGCACCTTAGGCTATATGCCTTCAGATAAGAAACAAGGGACGGTTTCGCCCTCCTTATGATAACGCATAATAACGTCATCGATATTATTTTCGTAATATATACGTAAACCTGCCCGTTAGGCGGTAATAGCGGTCGCCGTCTCTTTTAGTCGCCGTTTAACGATTAGCGAAATATTAACCTTAACTTTGTTTTATATTTAATGGGGTGGAAGATTTATGTTAGATATTTAAAAGTGTATATTATATGAATAAGCTCCGAACGACGTATCGAAAAAATGAAAAATGTTTAATTACACTCCGAATTACGTATTAAAAAATAAATATAAAATTAAGCCTTAAACGATATATTCGAAGAGTGGAAAACGAATAATTAAACCTCATATTATATATAAAAAGAGTAGAATACAAATATACCCCAGATTACTAATTAAGAGAATAAGTAACTTACTATAAAAACAGCGGGCATGTAACAGAGTCTTAGCTTCCGGTTTTAAAATTACCGAAACAAGTGTATACTTATTATCGCTCCACTTATAAAGGTAGAAGCAGAACAAGAGATCTCTGTTTTAGAGACAATCGTTAATAAACTTGCCTACCGCGGTGGACGTAACGTACGATACATAAAGTGTATCCATTAGCAGCCTGGTATTGTGAACCTAGGTGTATGGTTCCAGCGATTTAAGCATCAAAGAAGCCTTGCGATATACCCTTACGAGCCGCTCCTCTAGGCGGCGGGTCTAGTCCGACATTTTGACCTCGTTTAGCGTATATTAATGTTTAATATTTTTTTTAAAAAAAATTATTATATACCGCGCTACAGCTCCACGATGCTACGCTTACAACAACGAGGGGTATCCGTTACAGGTAAAGGGGTTTTTACCTGTGGCGAAAGGGTGAAGTTTATAACCTTATGAGCCCCTAGTTCCTCTATTTGGGAGGTTAGAGAAAGAGGGGAGGAGGATAAATGAGGTGAGAAAGAGGGTGTGGCGGCTGCAGTAGCAGCGGTGGGAGAGTAAGAGAGAGGAGGAGAGGGGGTTACAGCTTTAGCGGCGGTGGGCGGCGAAAGAATGAAGTTGGGAATTAAAGATATAGTCAAATTTCTAGGGCTGGTAGTGGTGCTAGTGGCGGTGCGGCCAGCGGCAGCGGCAGCGGCCTCGGCTTAGTAGTATTGTTGCGCCAAACGACGCCTTTTAGCCCTGTTTTTACGGTCCATTTGTTTAGAAGAAGGTTAATATATGGTATTGGTTAAGTAAATATTCCATAAGAAAGCGCCAAATAACGAATTTAAAATGGGTGTTTTAGGTGTGCGAGCATCAAATGGATAATTAGGGGCTTACCTTAGACATAAAGGCGTTTCGTTAAAGAGAGAAAAAAAAAATTGCTTCAACCGATGGCGATACATCTTTTTATACTAACTTCAGAATACGTAACTACCATCATTACACCTTTTCAGGGATTACTATCCTTCCCGACTAACCGTTTAAACCCCAAAATACTGCCGTTACCAATTGAAATACTGTTAATACTGAAATTACTAATTAGGAATTTAAATGAACTATACCATTACCACTTTTATTACTAAACGACTAATTAGAGGTTCGGATAAATTGTACTTTTATTACCAGATTATGAATACGCAATGTATCAAAGAAGAAAAGATTACCTGTGTGAATATAATTATATATCTCTATAATTAGTAAAAGGTTATATTATAGGGTGTAATTTTGAACAGTATACGATATGTAAGATACACTTTTACAGAGTGCATAATAACGTGTCACGCTGAAAGATGCACTTTTGCAGATTGTATGATAGCGTGCTACACCCCAGAACAGACGTTGGCAGAGTAAATAGTAGAGTGCCACGCTCTGAGTAAGAGCTTATAAGCTTTCACCTGAAAAGTGCACTCTTCGGATGCCCCTTTTCCCTTCTCAACTATCAACCTATCCATCATCAATACTATTAAATCTTCTACATGTTTTTTACGTTAACGTATAAGGAAAATACCTTACTAACAGTAAATTTAAATTTTGGAAGGGCTTAAGTATATGTTTAACAATAATAGCAAAGCTTTTTGGTAGCTTTTAAAGCAAAGTTTTCTATATCTTTATATTTTACGAATTTTAGGGTTTTTCATAACCCATTAACGGCTAGATAGTTCAAGCGCCGGTATAGTTGGCGTATTTCTAATTTAGTTAGATTTAATACCGTTATCTTTGTGCTTTAAAGGTAAAATCACAAATGCTTACATTTCGAGGCGAAGTGAAACTTTTGACCATTTTTGAGTATTTCATTAATATTAACATCGATATTAACGCCGACGGTTTTTATATATTCCAAGTAAAAAAGAAAAAGAGTAGGAGAATTAAAGATATAGAACGTAATCGACCTAATAATATTCTGAATAACCGTTATCCTTAATAACGATATTTGTTCGTTTAAGTCGAAATCAACTTTGGCCTTATTAGCATTTTCCGGTTGATCTTCGTAATGGTAATGCTTTCCTTTTGTAATACCATATACTATGAATAATTTATTATCAAGTATTCATTGGTTTTGTATTTGGCATAATACTTTCAAGTATGTGGTTCGCGTAACTGTTGCGAATGTTAAAAGTATATAAGGAGTTATACGCTTAGTTACGGTAAAGATAAAGGTCTTTACCACTTACGCGATACAGAAAATCTTGTTTGACGAATTACTAAACCGCGTTGGGAGTAGTATCGTCATGTTATATGACTTACTTAAATGTATTGTGACCGTTAATATCTTTTTTACACTCTTGATTTACAATATGATTAAATTAATCTTATTTAGTGATAGTAAGGTATCAAGGATAATTTAATACCTATTGTTTATAGTGTTTAGATGGAAGGTGTTATGTTAACTAATAGTTGGACTTATTATAAATCCAATATCTCTTCACACTATCACAACAATAATTTCTACGGTTAATAGGCCCATTTAAATTTTGCTCTCGTTAACACTAGTATAGCTGTAACTTTCAATCCGAAGGTTTTTGACTAGATTTTAAAAGTTAGGGTCGCCCGTACTTACGATCGACGTAGTATACCAATACACGGTTTTCTTTATTTACATCGCGGAAGTTATTAACTTAGAAGTATATACTAAGCAAGTTGAAGATACGTGCTATCATGGTCGTGAGCAAAAACTTTAACTAACTGGAAAAACCACAATAAATGGCATTTGGTTGTAATAAGATGTACTTAAACTTCTTAACGCTTATAACAACTGCTTGTACTTGTTTGCGGAGCGTAGCTTAGCTAAAGTAGGCTTTTTCAATTGTTTACTAACATAGCATCAGTTTATTAAGCATCTAATTAAGGATATCTATAGGTGTTTCCTCCTCTTTTTTCTTTACTATTATCGTCTTCCACCTCGTATTGGTCTAATCCGTTCAATATTACGCAAGGTGAATATTGTATTAAAAATAGCTTTTCATACCATTATAAATCTCTTCGAAGGTTTTTACCCGCATCAAAATTGTTGGGTAGCAATCTTTAGCGTATCCTATAAGGATTCCGGGAAATAATAAGTAAAAACCAGAAAAAAGGATCTCCATCTACTTACAGATATTGAGGAAAGACATCATTTTTGTGTTAAGGAAATTATAGCACTTCCTATTATAATTTTCCCAATCTTCGATGATGTTTTCTTTCAATTTAAGCCTTGGAGCCTCTGAATCGCTATGTTAAGAGTAATTATGGGTTAGCGCGTGTAAGCATACCTACCGTAGAAAGCTTCGCTTTAAAGAACTTAGCGATTTTGAGGGAAAGATTAAAGGGTAAGGGGGATTTAGCTGTAGGAAAGGCTTTGAAGAACTTGACGATTTTATTTAATTAAACGAATAACCTTAACGTTAAATTCCATTGCTGCGTTGGCAGCCGTTGCTTTACGCGCTTTGCCGCCAGTGAGGGCTTACTCTGTACTGTTACGTAGAGGTGCTAGGCTGCCGAATAAATTAACAGGTTTTTTATCGTCGATATGCGAAGATATTAAACTTAATTGGGGGTTGAGGGGAGGTCTCCTAAATCTTGTATAGGGGCGTTAAGGGTCCTTGACGCCCTTTCCATTAGGGTGTGGATCTTGAAATAATTTCTTAAGTTAGGCTTACTCGAGGAAGGTTTTTGATAATTTGGTATAGATTGAGTTCTTCTTTGGTATGTGCACTTTTATTCGTTCAAGATCCACCTTCAACTTAGCTTTAAAACCCTTGAATCTTCTTCCACATGTTAATAATCTAGTAGGCAAAAAACTCACAATATTTTAGGAAGGCACAGTCTCTGTGTTTAAAGTTTTCACTGTTATTTTAATCGATGATATAATAACCGACAAAGTTAACCAAGTATTTTTCGGTTAAGTCTTCGTTAATATTTTGACTGTAAAGGTCTTCATCGTAATGCTTTGAAAAGAGAGATCCAAAAACTTCAATCCCCTTCAATAGTTTTCTTATAGGTGTCATCTTAAGGTTCTAGCTAGCATAGGACTTAGTAAGCGAGGGATTTGGTTATCTAGGGGCGTAAAAACTTAGTTATTCAGCATAAAGTCGCGCGACGTAACTTTGTTAGCGCGACTTGATGATTTAATATGACTTGTTGATTTTCGTTATTTTTGTTTAAAGTAATAATCTTGACAAACAAATTGATGCAGGGGAAAAAAAAAAGTGAAATAGGGGTAAAAGTTTAGTTTAAAGGATAAAGTTGGAGGTTGTTTTTTATTGGTAAAGATTAAAGGTTAAAAGTTGTTGGCCATGATATTTAGTTGTTTTTTCAGTAGTAACACCTGTAGTAGTATTAATTTTTTTGTTTTTAAACTTGTTGGTTTAAGACTTTTTACGATTAATTTCAACGTTCTTTTTTGAAAAGGATCTGGTAGAGATCTCTTGATGTTTTTAGTAGCGATACCATCGCTACCTTTAACTTTCCGTGGAAATGAATATAGTCTAAATATCTTATTTACTTATTGTCATAAAGACTAACATAATAGTAAAAGCTTTTCGCAAGAGTTTTTCTTCTACCTTGGTTTTACCCAAAGCGTAACAACTGTAAATTAGCCCCTTTTAAACTTGGAGAATATGTGTTTAACTTAATAAATACTGATTAGTCTTGGTAAGGCTTTAAACTTTACAAAGTTATCGATTCGATTATTTGAAGTAACAATAGTATTATAGTAGTTAAGTAGTGAATCTATTGTTCTAAGTTTGGCAGATCACTAGCCAGTCTATATAGTAATTTATATGGTCAATTGCTTAGCCCATATTCTAGTGTGAAATGGGCGCATACTGTTCTTAACTTGCACTTTATATACTAGACTTACAAACAATACACTTAACTTGTAGAAAGTATAGCCAATTTTATTGGAATTAAAGTATATTTACTACACTATCATTAAAAATATTCTAATATAATAGCTTTTAAATGGAAGGGTAAAAAGTTCATCTGTTTTTTGGGATGTTGGTTCTGGCGAATTAAAATCCTTAGTAAAACTCGTTTTAATACGAAGATAATAGTAAAGGCATTAGCTAAAGATTTTATCGCGTTTAAATCCAGCAAGTCGAATTTTTGCCTAGTAAAAGGGGGTTTCAAAGCCGATTTTCACTATATCACCATACGTTAATACTTTATTAATAAATATGCGGCTCAACTAGTAATTTCCGCTTAAGTTTCTAAACTCTCTAGTTGCATAATACAGAGCTTTAATCAGTCACTATTAAGTAATTCCCTTTTTACGAATCTTTCTGTATATGAGGTAAATGAATTTGTTATTGTCTAGAAAAAGGCGAGTATATAGATCTTTAACATCGTTGTCTCCGTTTATTTTACTAAAAGACTCGATATTTCCAACGCGTACGAGAGACATAATATTAGGAAAAAACAAAGTCCGTTCGTCGGGTATATTAACTATCAGGACAACATCTTAACGATAAGATATTGATTTTCCAAAGTCATTAAAGCCAGTTTCAACATCGCAAAGTTTTTTTACATTTGGTAATTAATTAATTTTGACTATTATTACCAAATCTTTTTACAATAGAGTCGTTTTGACGTTAGAATCAGCTACTTTTCTATTCGAATCTCAGTTTTCACCCTTTTTCATTGCTTATACCCCATAACAAGTTTTAAAAGTTTTCGCAAATTAAAGTAACCTAACAAATTCGAACTTTACTACCGATTTTATTTAACTAATATTCAAGTTTTAAAATTTTAAATACGCCTACATCGAATATATATAGGGAGATTTGGCTTTGTCAAGTACCGGAAATGAATACAGGGTTTATAGTTGTATAAATATAGGTAACATAGTTATGATACACAAAATATTATTTGTAAGTTATATAAATAAGGGCTTTAATGTTATTAATATATAGAAACTTTGGTTAAGAAGAAGAAAAGCAAAGATTTAATATAACAGTATTTAAGTTACGTTTCTTTTACTTATTCAAAATTAGGAGGGATTCATTTTTACTTGGTAAGGTCGACACGAGTTATTTCTTATAATTAGGCCCCAGATCCTTATTTACGTTTGGAACAAAGATTTTCTTACCGCTAAATAATATCGGTCGAATCCTAGGAAGGACTTTTTATAATTATGTATTAAAAAAATCGATATAATAAACGTGTAAATGTATTAGTTTACGAATAACCTATTAAAGGAAATTATTTTCTTGATATTCGGGTTTCAAAGTATTAACAATGGAAAATTTAACATCTTATATAGCCGGAGGAAACCAATATTAGGTAATACACAAGAGGAAAGTACTTTCAATAACTAGGCACTTGTAATAGATATGTATTTTATTAGCGAAATATGAATTTCAATATACCGGCTAAAAACACGCCTTTAACCTTACCTTTACTTATATTACAGACATTATTATAGTAATCCGTTTTAATTTTGATAACGGTGTGGATTATAAGGTTTCATCAACGATTTTTTCGGGACATAGGTCTTACATAACGTTAATTACGTGTATCAAAGTACCGAAACCCAATTTGCTAAGATTTAAAAGTTTAATTATAAATAACATAGCTTTTTTAGCACTTGCTTTCATCTTTAACAAAGTTATTCTTGGCATAGTAGTAATTACAGTGCAGTAAGTTAAATTTACTTACAGTAAAGTTAACTACATTGACTGCAAGTTAAGTGTATTGTTTGTGGCTCTACTGTATTGACCATAAGTCAAGTACAGTAAACAGCCACTTCCTACTAAGGCACGGGCCAAGCAATTGGTTATACAAATTACTATATAGATCAGCTAGGGGTCTGCCAAACCTAAAACAATACATCTACCACTTGATCAATGCAATACTACTGTTATTTTGACTAATAGAATCGAAAATATTGTAATGTCTAAAGCCTTACCAACACTAATAAGTGATTTTTAGGTTAGACATAGATAAGCTAAGTAGAATAAGAAACTACTTTTCGGTTGTTATGCTTTGTTTGGTCAATATAGAGGAAAATGTTTTGCGAAGGGCCTTTACTATTTTGTTAGTCTTTACGGCAGTAAGTAAAGAAGAATTTTGGGTTGCACCAGTTTTTACGGAAGTTTAGAGTTAGCTGCGGTATCGTTATTGAAAACATTTAAAAACCTTTACGGATCCTTCTTGAAAAGCGTTAATATTGATATCTAAAAGTTTTAAATGGATAAGTTGGTAAACGACTAAGTTAATACTATTGCGGGTGTTACTATTGCGAAAACACTTCGTTTTACGCTAAATAATCAAAATGAACAACCTTCGACCTGACCTTTTATACAATCTTTGCCTTTAACACTAAGTTTTCCCCCTATTTTATTTTCCCACTCTCCTTACATAAATTTAATCGTTAAACTTTAAAATCGTTGTTCTGAGCAAAAGTACCAAGAACCGCCAAATCGCGCTAAAAATTCTACTTCATACGACTTTACGTTCATTATCTAGCTATATGTTAGTCGAAACATTAGGATAGTTACCTTAAGCCCTTACTTTAAGGCTATTACCTACCCCATTAAGAAGGAAGTAATCAAAGAATTCGGTCTTCTTTTTTAAAAAGATTACGATAAAACCATTTGGGGATAAGATATCGACGGAGATTCAACGAATAGTCACCTGATTAATTTCGTCGGTAACTTTATCTTCGGTTAAGACGGTGGCTAGTTTTACAATAACGAAAACGCTTTTGAAATATTTCAGAACTTTTTTAAGGATTGGACTTTTAATATATGGAAGTTGATTTAAAAGGGGTTTAGAATAAGTTAAAGGTAAAGTTTAGTCGACGAGAGGTATATGTGTGTGAAAAGAATACCTTTAAGTTGGCAGAGATCTTTTTCGAGTTGGTATAATTTAAGGAATGTCTTTAAGACTTACGCCCTAAGAGAAAGGAAGTTAAAGTAACTTGATGACTTCATGTACGTTTTAGGGGACCTCTTTTTAACCCCCAGCTAAATTAAGCCTTTTGACATATTGATGATGAAAAACCTATTGATTTTCTTGGTAGCTTAGTACCTTTACGTGATAGTGCGGAGTATGTTTTTAGCAGTGTTAAAGCGCACAAAGTAGCAGCTATTGATGCAGTAAAAGGTATAAACATCGGTGTCATCCATCGTTTAATTTAATAAGACCGTGAAGTCTTTTTAGAAAACTTTTTATAGTTAAGTTGACCTTAATCCTTAATCGTTTTTTAGAATCGCCAAGTTCGTTAAAATAATGATGTCTATATTAGGTACATTTATAAGCGCGAATTTACTACGGGTTTTGCCCCAGGAATTTACTTTTTAGGTTAGGCGATTGGAAATTACTCTTATTACAGCAACTTGGAGGCTCCAAGGTTTAAGTAACCGGAAAAATACTATTAATAATTGGGACAATTATCGTAATTTTCCTTCAAAACCTGTTAAGATGATCAATATTAATTATAAGTTTTTTACGGATTGAGTTAACATTTGGAACAATATATAGAAGTATAACGAGAAGTTTCATAATCTTTTAAGTACAAAAATAATTTCTTTTTGAATATTTATAAATAGATGGGGATTTTTCCATCTGGTTTTTACTTCTTATTCCTTGAAATACTTGTAAGGTATATTAGGTATTATTACTTGATTTTCCTAACGCGGGTAAGAACTTTTCGAGTAATTAATAACGGTATAAAAGTTTTTTCGAATATGATATCCACCTTATGCAATATTATACCGATTAGGTTACCACAAAGTGAATAACAGTAATAATAAAGACAAAAAATAAATCCCGATTTTTTTTTAGAATCAGATATTTAATAAGTTGATTTTGTATTAAGGAGTAATATAGAGAGCATGTATTTGAGAAGTTACGCTTCGCGAATAGGTACGAACAGTTGTTATAGGCGTTAGCAAATTTAAATTCGTTTTATAACGTATGGATTTCACTTCAAATATCTTTTTTAGTTAGTTGAGTTTTCCCTTTGCGACTGTGAGCATACGTACGCTAAACTTGCTTAGTATATACCCCTAAATTGATAATTCTTGCAATATAGATAAAAAACACCGCATAATAGTATATTACGTCGATCGTAAGTATAGGCGGCTTTAAGGTTTAAAATTTGGTTTAATAGTTCCGAATTGGAAATTACAACAACATTAATGTGAACGAAGGTAAGCTTTGAGTAGACTTATTAACCGGAAAAATTATGGCCATAAAAGTGGTAAAAGATATTAGATTTATCGTAAGTTCAGTTATTAGTCAACCCGTTACCTCTCAGTTGAACGAATGAATAAATAGGTAATATATTACATCTTATAACACATTAATTTCGCGTGAAATCATTTGAATTATATCGTAGACTTTAAGGGAAAAGAAATTGTTAACGTCGATGATACTCCTAAGCAAATCAAGTGGTATGGATATATTTCTTTTAATGCAGCTTAATAACTAGCCCAATGCGTTTATTTTTACCGTTTAAGTGGCGAAGATTTTTACTTTTACCTTAACTACGCGTTTAACGACTTATATATCTTTAACCTTTGCGATAGTTAACCACACTATATGTTTTGAGGTATTATATCAGATAGAGAGGTAACAAAGTACTTAATAGGAGGTTATTTGCAGTATATAGAATTTTAAGGGGAATTTGTTATTGTTACGGAGATTAAATATTGAGGTGTTGGTAAGGTTTATGTTAGTTTTGATTCAAGCGAATAATTATTGTCATTATAAATAACTGTTATTTAAACTGTTATTAAGTCGATGAAGTTCTATATTTTAAAGTCTATTACCCCTTTCATCCTTTATTACAAGTATATATAAACCCTTGGCGCTAAATTTGACATCAACGTTGATAAATTGGTTAAAACCGGTTAAAGATTTCCCTTCGCTTTTAATATGGGTATTTATAGTTTTATTTTAAATATTTAAAGGTAATGGTGTTGAATTTAACGGACTCAGAATTACGTTAACTGTACCGGCGATTTGACTATATAGTTATCGATAGGTTACATCAAGTTTCAAAATCAATAGTATATAAATATATAAAATATTTTGGGTTTGGAAATTATGAAAAATATTTACCATTACTATTAAACGTATAACTAAACCACTCGAAAGTTTAAAGTTTAGCTAAAAGACGATAAAGATTTTAATTACAATATTTTTTGTTGACGTGTTTTATATGGACAATAAACCTATTTTTATGTTATTAATTTTATAACCTTTTTTTACAAAGTTAATTTTTTAAAGTTTCTATAGGTGAAGGATATATAGGAAATGTTAAGGATTCTGTAGATTGATGCGTATTTAGGCCTACCTAATGTCGTTGTTTACGATACCGGTTGTTGGAATAGCAGTCAAATGCAGTAAAGCAATTCAACCAAACTGTTAGTTTAGTTGATTGTGCTTACTGAAAATTGGCTACAGTTTGTGGGAATGTACTGCAAGGGTAGTGCAGTAGGTGCCCACTTCAAATTGGGGTACAAGCCAAAGCGTTTGGCTATAAAAATTAGCGTACAGACCGGCTAGCGGTCTACCAAACTTAGAACTCTCAACTAAACTATACAACCAATTTTAATGCAGTACAAGGTACTTTGACCATAGTAATTTGAATCGACTACATTGCAATGATAAAGGCCTACCAATATTGATTAGTGTTTATTAGATTGAACATAGATTGACTAAGTGAAAAAAGAAATTGTTTTCCTATAATTACGATTTATTTCGGTAAGGTAAAGGAAAGATTTCTGCGTAGGCCCTTATAAACTGTGTAGCTATTCGCGGTAACAAGTAATAAATATTTATAGGCTATGTAGCTATTCTCGGCAATTTATCAATAGCGATGGTATCTCTGTTACTAAAAATACCAATAAATTTTTATTAATACTTTTCAAGGGAGTTCAGATTAACTATTCAAAAGTTTCAAAAATTACTAAGCCAGCACGTTAACAAATAGCTAACTTAGTACTATTACGGCTATTACTATTGCGGATACTACTACTACAAACTTTAAAGAAAAAACAAGTAAATTCTACAACCTTGAATAAATATTAACTTTATAGGTAAACTTATAACCTATTACCTTACATTACTTTTTTCCTCCTACACTTTTTAATCTTCGTTACGATAACTTCAAAACGCGTTGAAATTGATAAATTTAATGACTGCAGCCGAAATAAGGTATTTAAAAACCTCGAAGTTATATTTGTTAGGAATTACGAAAAAAAACCTCTGGTTTATGGACGCCGATAAGCACTCCACTACCAAAAACCTAACGAATTACATTAGCTACTTCATCTTCGATTTAGATTTCACCGTACGTAATATGAAACCTATCGCCCTCGACAACTTTTTCGAATAATTTGACGAATGGACTTTTGGTATGTAAAAGGTTACAAATAGGCAAGTCAAAATTAAGCTAAAATGAAAACTAGCTAGTAAAAGGGTCGAACTCCTTGTAAGGAAAAGGAAAAAAGGCAATCTTACTAACCTATTATACGAATACAGAACAAGTGAAAAACCTTCATAGATTTAAGGGAAAATCAAAGGTATTATTAGCGATAATATCCCTTAAGACTCCTATACGCGTTCGTAAAATTCTATCCAAATCTATATAAGTTTTTCAAACCGTTTCACATAATATTTTCAATTTTCTAGTATTACTAGTCGTAAAGAATTAATTAAGATACTGATAGTAATCCCTTAAGTCTACCAATTAATTTAATAGAAACCTCGATATAACCTTTAATACTAAAAGGATTATTACTAAATCCTACGAGGCGGAAACCCTTACATCCCTTTACCCGAAGCTTTTTAATACGTTTAATTTGGACAGCCAAATTAAGGAAAAGGTGGCTTTACGCGTAAGTCTATTGTGGGTACAACTACTGGCTTTTTACCTTCAAATTTGCTCAAAGGTAATTATCTTAACCACCAACATCAAAACCCTTAAAAAAATTCTTAACACTAGTCAAAGGGTTTAAGATATCCTTATAAACCATTATATTACTCTTCTCCCTCAACAAGTTTCTATAATAAATATGAACTACGCGGCAATTACTATGTTCGTTAAAATTTTAGGAGAAAAAGAAAAGTATAACGATAAGTCGTATAACCTCCTCGACGTTAAGTAACACCTATTTTTCAACATTTTCTGCTAAATAATGGTTACATTACCAGGTTTTCACTCGTTATTTTCCAATATCTTTACCAGTTAAGCCGAAAATTACTACCTCCAGTACCTAACGAATCGCTCCTCCTTTCGCGAAATATATAATAACTTTAAAGTCCACTTTAAATACGGTATAAATATTATCCAGTACTACATATACTAAAATAATATTAAGTGGTGTTAAATATTAAATTACAAAAAAAAAAAAAATTGACCTCCTTAATTAAATGTTTAGTAGGTTAATACTTTGCTAATAAATAATGGAGAACGTGGAATCTAGCGAATTTTTTTTACAACAATAGGTCCTCTAAACCTTTACAGGGTATAAAGAGTTTAAATACGCCTTATAGTACCCTGACGCTACCTATAAAAGGTTTTTTAACTAGTTATGTTCCTTGTTGGCGCCTATAAAGACTCGAGTTTTAGGCTCGACTAGTATATACCCCTAAGTTTCAAAGTTTAGCGACGATGAAGAAAACCCCTATTATATATACTATATAGACAGTAAGTACGGATGGCCCAGCTAATATGGTTAACGTAAGTCATGGAGTTAGAGAAGTAACTAAGCTATATACAGAGGGGGTTACTCCTTTTCATCAAGGTCTTTAAACAAGTTAAATAAGTTTACTTCGAATTTAAACTTTAAAAATATTATATTTACGATAAAAAAAACTATTGGTTAATACATCACACTAATGCCGAATACGAATGAAAACAGATAATGTATAATATACACTTTTTATTTACCTTTAATTTTTATTATATATTACACGTTATAAAATTTGAAGGTAATAATATTAAAGAAAAAAAAAAGAACCTAAAGCTATCGGTTATTATAAAAACATTAATACTGGATTTTTAAAAAAACGTAATAACTCGCTGATCACACCTTTTTATACCGCTTGATAGTTAAAGACTCCTATAGCTGATATAATGATAAAGATTCTAGCTTTATGCACTTTTTTACCATTTAAAATCTCTACACGAAACAGGTCTTTCAAAGTATTATGACGGAAATGAGGGTGGTAAGGTACTTGATAAGAGGTTACTTGTAATACGTCGCGTTATAAAATAATATGAATATAATTACAAAATTTAACCAAATGTATGCTAGTAGAGCTAAGGTCAGCTTTAGCTCTAAAAAGGTTTTTTTCACTGGAATCGACGACTATTACTACTGTAGTTGGTCCTATCATTTTTATATTTTGAAATTCTTTACCTCTTTCTTTCTTTGTCTTTATGATATTAAAAACCTTAATGTTAATGTCAAAGTTTGGACTAATAAAGTAGTTTATATTTAAGGCTACAAAACGTTTCCATTTATCCTTAAATAAGAGTATTTTTAATATTATCTTGAAAAGTTAAAGACAGTCTTATTAAATCCAAAAAAATTGGAACTTTGTTAATTATATAGTAGATTTAACTACCCGGTGACTGATACGCTTTACAAGGTTTTGAAGGTAACTGGTTACGAAAATGTAAACTTATTAGCGCTAAAGGAAATTAATCGGATTTATTACTA
Organism: Anisogramma anomala; assembly: GCA_038502455.1. Classification (NCBI taxonomy): domain Eukaryota; kingdom Fungi; phylum Ascomycota; class Sordariomycetes; order Diaporthales; family Gnomoniaceae; genus Anisogramma; species Anisogramma anomala. The sequence goes on along the minus strand of JASMMZ010000008.1, from coordinate 251,630 downwards.
TTGTTAAACTAATTCATAAACCCCTTTAAGGTTTAAGTTTATATTAAAAGAAAAGTAAGGCTTTAATTTCGAAGTTTTTGTAAACGTATTTTACTTGAACAGTAAACCTCTACTTTATTTTGTGGACTTCGTCACGGCTTTTTATAACGCTTAGTTCTTTAAAACCATTACGACGAAGTAAACGTGGGAGGCACTACGTATTTTGCAGATTAACACATAGCTTAAGTTACGAAAGGTTTTAGTCTCCGATGCCGGTATCAACTTTATCACGAAAGAGTTTTAAGTGAATATTAAGTCGTTAGGGATTTATTATTTATATGTTTCTGTTCAAGCTTTGTAACGTATTAATAATGTTAAAAAGGCTTCCGTGTTTTTACAAAAAGCTTATAATATCTTTACCCTAAAATCGGAAGCTTTACAAATTAAGAAATAAGGCTTTAAATGGATATAAAAGGCTTTAACGATACTATTGACCCTAACGACCTTATAATTACTTTTTTGGTATATGGGGCCTATCTATATATAACGACTAAGTTTCTACAATAGTCAAATACTCAAAGAAGTATTACAGCATATAATGAAGCCTTAAAGAAATTTAAAAAGGAATCGATACACTAATAAGTAAAAAAAACGGCTTTAATACCAGTAACAAACCGTTAACAATAGACGTATAATCCCTCTTCTTTTAAATTGAAGTTTTTTTATGGCGGAATCGAGGCAAATGAAATAAGTCATATCAGATTTTCAATAGGACCAACCTAAATATAATGGTTAAAAATATTAACGGCCTTACTATTTTCCGGACTATACAGGTTAAGCCGAATGAAAGATATCCCAAGTTTGATAAAACTCCTCATGATCATAACCAATAAGTCGAGCGATTTAATTAATATATTTTTCCCGAATCAATCGTTAACAAATGAATAAAATGTCGACGACAGAGAAGACTACTTAAAAAGAAGATATACACTTAAAAGAAAGACTAAGACGAGGACCATAGGCCTGAAAAGGTATATATAACTGGGTAGGTATTTTCAAAAGAGAAATCTAACAGATAACTGACCTTTAAGTTACGTATTAAAAGCATTATTAACATACCGAGTAAGCTTATTAAAAAAACGATCAGGTAGAGATCAACGGCCTTTTTATACGAGTGGTTATTTAACTTATACCGTTAACGTAATTTAAACGCTAAGACGTTACTATTTTTAAGTTAAAGATAGTTTAAAAGGTTAAAGGTAAGACTACGGAGGTGTTATACAAAAAGTTACGGTTAATCGTTTAAGTATATGGTGATAATAATCGCCTATAATCTAGAATATCAATTGGCGTTTAATCGTTGCAGTTACTACCAGTTTAACTGCTGATGTAAGAGGTTAGTTTACAATTAATGGCAGGTACATAACACAAGCGTATACGTAGTTTGCCTCCAACTTTCCTCAGATTGTATTATTAAAATTTCCAAAACAACATTAAGGGATAAGTTTCCAGCAGGTATAATAATACGTTGTATTTAATCTTTATACGTACTAGCCGAAGTAAACGTCCGTTAGTTTTTAATGTATTAGGCGTACATTCAAAATAATCTAAATATAAAGACTTGATCGTTTAACCTGTACCTATTAATTACGAGGGGCGAAGACTTTGGAATCATGGATACGTAAACTTATACCCTTTGCTTCGAAAATATTGGATTTATGGCGGCGAAATAACGTGCTACCGAGAAATGAAGCCTTTCAAAATATAAGTCTATCAAAACGTTGACTAAAGGCATATAATTTAACTTTAATGTATCGTTAATCCGTATCCATAGTGTTAAAGATAAAATCGGAATTTATATCAGCCTACGTTGAAAAGGGAAAATTACGAATCTAATGACTATCGATAAGGCCAACTAGGTAAAATCATAGAAATACCTAGAGCAGAGAACTCGTATAGCTTACATTATTACTTTATACCAACAGGGTATATCGTACGACCTATTTATTACGGCGTAAACACAAAACCTATAACATAAAAAAATCAACAGGCTAAACAAGAGGATTGAGTAGAAATTTGACTATTTAAAAAGAGGAATTAATATAATTTCGGTAAACTTGAAGAAGACGAAGTTAATAATCTTCACGGACGAGTATTTGCTAATAATACTAACTTTTCATCGTAAATCGGGTTTTCTTAAATATTAGTTAACTAGGAAAGGTTTGAATAACAGTTTACAATTACCGGAAACCTCGTATATTGGTCATCTATTAAGTGTAAACGTATAATACAAAATGTATTGGCTTTATAAGTCTACGGCATAATAGCAAACTTGAATATTGGTATATTAACTAACGGTACGTTAAAGATTGTTATTAAATAGTTGGAGTTACTTTTGATACCTATAGTGATATATATGGACTTCCTGAGCCTTTACGAATGACTATTAAATCTAGTCACAACCAATAAAAAAAATTTTATAATAGAAGTAATAGCTTTAAAAAAGATATAGGAAGCTCAAGAAATCGATAAATTCCGGTAAATCAATGGAAAAGATAACTCCGTTAACTTTATAAGTAAGGATATGCTTAATAACACACTAGAAAGGTTTGTGGATAATAATACGCTAATTGTACGAATGGAAGGCTACGTAGACAGCTATACACGTAACATAGAGGAATAAGGTTGCTCTAGAAGGATTAAAAACTGATAGGGCAATAATATTGATAGTAAATTTAGTAAAAATAGCGATAACAGTAGGTTAAACTACTGGTAAAAGGTACGTAAGTGGTAAAATACGTAATACGTATAGGTTTTTGGCGAGAAACCTGTGTACGGGAGTCAAGGAACGGAGGTTTTCGGAGGGATAGAATGAAAGAGCTATAAAGGGCTGTAATTGGTTTTAATTTTAGTGCAGATTGATCGGAATTTATAAGAGTTTAGCTTCTTAATTAAAGAGATATTTTAGAGCTAGCTACCAATTGATGGCAGGTTATGCTAGCGTGCAGACAAAAAACAAAAAGCTGCCAGTGTTGGAATAGCAGTCAAATGTAGTAAAGTCAAGTCAACTAAACTGTTAATTTAGTTTATTGTACTTATTGCAAACTGACTACAGTGTGTTGAAATGCACTGTAAGTGCAGTACAATAGGTATCCACTTCAAATTGTGGTACAAGCCAAAGCGTTTGGACATAAAAATTAGCGTGCAGACCGGTTAGCGGTCTACCAAATTTAGAACTTACAACTTAACCACATAACCAATTTCAATGCAGCACTAGTTACTTCGACCACAGTGATTCAAATAGATTACCTTGAAATGATAAAAGCCTACCAATACCTTTATTAAATTTGCGGCGGCAAAGTTTTAGGTGGACGTTAAGATAATGGGAATTCAGTGTAAATAGATGCTTCTTAAGATCTATTGGAGAATTGGGAAGGTTGAAAGGGCATATGAGTTACTTCGTAAAGCGTACGATATTTTTACGCTAGAGATTAAAAGTTTTACAAATTAGAAGGCAAGACTTTAAATGGTAGTCAATGTCCTAAATGATATTGTTGGACTTAATAGCCTGTATTAATGTTATTGGTATTTAAAGTATACCTACATTTGATGAATGGATTTTCGCTATAGGTAAATATCTAAAGAGAGTGATAACTTATAGCAAAATACTAAAGAAATTACGGAAGGAACTGGTACAACGTTAAGTTAATAATATCTTTAACACTAAAAACGGCTTTATCACGATCGACGTATTTGCTTTAATGTTATGGAGAAAATCTTTCGAATAATAGGAGTTATGTAAATAGAATAGTTTATATAAGATTTTAAATACCATTAAAATTAAAATAATTATTGAAACTATTAACGGCTCCGCGACTTTTTATAGTATTTAGGTTAAGATTTATATTAGGGCGACCCATGATAGCAATAAAGACAATAATGCTAGGAGAATAAATTAATATACCTCGTCTTTACCTATCATCAAAAAGTAAATGGAACGTCGCCGGCGCGAACGACTATCAACAAAGACAAACGTTTAGAACGAGTAATATATATTAGGTCATATTTATAATATTTTGGGTAAATGTAAAATAAAACCAAAACAATCAATATTCAATTTTTAAACTCTGGGTCTAAGGTATTATTAAGATCTTTGGTAAACCTTGTAAAGAAAGCAATCAGATCGAAATTGACTGACTTTTAATATGGGTAATTGTATAATTCATGTTTAAAGCCGATTTTAACCTTTACAATTCGAATATTAAGATTTTAGGTTGAGAATTATATGCGAAGTTAACGGAAAAATTACAGGGTAGCCGTAAAAATAGTTGCGTTTAATTGTTTAAAAATACGACAATAAAGGTAAAGATTGGACTTTTACCTAGTTGTTAAAGATCTGAAAAAAGTAGTGAGCGTTTCACGAACGTTTTAACAGAAACTTTGTTAATGAAACCTAAAGGGAAATTTACCCTTCACAGCCGCAATATAATGTAAATATATTCGAAATTAGCAACTGATTAACAATGGATGTTATTGTTGGAATTAATATAAAATTTGTGGATCAAATATTCATCTAGAAAGGAATATAATATATTCAATTATTATACGTATTGAATAAAGTAGTCGTTCTTTCCCCCCAACCTCTTACTTATATTTTAAGTTACGGTCGAATAATCTTTTTAATATACAACTCGTATTTATTAATAAAGTAACAAGAAAACTTTGGCTTGATGAGTACTTAAATTAATGATACCTTTTTCATTAAAATTGCTGATTTCATGGTATCAGAATAACATGAGATTATAAACTTAAAGCTTTGTAATAGCAAGTTAATCGCGACTGTGGTGAAGAGTAAAGAACTTGAATTTAATGTATTGTTAATTTGTATGTTTGGTATTAATTTTAGCTTTAGTTTCTATCAAAATAGTTAGAGAGTTAATTTACCGTAATTAATAAAATTAACTTGACTAAAGTTTTACGGTATTTGGAATAACTCACCCGTAGAAGTTATATTACTACCTTATGTTAATTGGAGGTATTTTACGACTTAACGATTGCGGTATAAGTATAAGATTTAACGAATAAACAATAAGAGGCTAGAATGGCGAGTGACAAACCTAGATTGAGAGATTGATATGGTTCCGATTAACCTGTCCAAAGCTATTTGAATGATTGTTATGGATTTCTCCTTCATTAATAACATAGATTTTTTGTTATAGATCGATATTTTAATGATCTTTGTTAATAAAAACCGGAACAAGAACCAGTTTATCATTACTAAAAACCTTATTTATTGGATTTTTGTTAAATATGAAAGTATTATATAAAATATATTGGCTTTAAAGGTTTAAGGTATAATAAACGGTTTCTATATAGGTATAATATCGTGGAAAATACTTAAATTTATTACCAGGTAATTCAAGATTTCCTTTATCCCGATGATAATTTGTATAGACTCGAGGAGCTTGTTCGAATACCTTTTAAAGATTGGAAATATGAGTGAAAAACATCCTATAATCTATATAATGGTATTTTTATAAAGCATATAAAGTCAGGAAGATTGAGGAGTTTCAATAGATCCATGGTAAATATAACTCCACTAATATTATAATGAAAACGTTGTTTAATAAGACCTTTAAAAGGTTTATAAATAGTAATAAAATGATTATACGTATCGAAGGTTACGTTAATAGGCTACCTGGTAAAGTTAAGTTGCGAATCAATGAATATGGATGTATTGGTAAACTAGAAAATTGTTAGAAGAGTAAATCCGGTGATAGCGACTTTTTTAAATGCTACGGTTATTAGAATAGTATTAATCGCAGTGCAGTAGGTCAAGTTCACTTATATTAAAATTGACTATACTGACTGCAAGTTGAGTGTATTGATTTTTATGGGTCTACTTTATTGGCCGTAAGTCAATTACAGTATCCGCCTACTTCACACCAGGGTACAAGCCAAGCAATTGGTCATAAAAATTACTACGCAGACCAGCTAGTAGTCTGCTAAACCTAGAACAATACATCTATCAGTTAATCATGTACTACTACTGTTATTTCCACCAATCGAATCGACAACGTTGTAGAGTTTAAAGCCCTACCAACAATAATTAGTACTTATTAAGTTAAGAATAGATAAACTAAGTAGAAGAAAAAGTTACTTTCTGGTTACGCTTTACGTTAATAAACGGTGGCTAGAGTGGAGGAAATATTCTTTCAAATGACCTTTATCAGTACTGCGCCAGTTTACAATGGCAGGAAAATAGAAAAGACTTTTGGGTTACGCTAGTTTATAACGGTAATCTGGAAGTAAGAGATGGTATCTTTACTAGAAAACACTAAGAAATCTTTACGGACCCTTTTTAAAGAAAAGCTTTGAGATTAACTATTAGAAATCTCAAAGTTTGGAAAGTTGGTAAACGGCTAAGTTAGTATTACTATGGGTGTTATTACTATAAAAGAAATTAAGTCCTACAGCTAAAATGAAAAATAACGTTCGAAGTTTATCTATAATAAACGACCTCCGACCTTGCCTTTAATACCAAGTTTTCCGTTTACTTTGTCTTTTTTCACTTCCCTTACGTTAAATTAATCGCCAAGTTTACTGCCTCAAGCGAAGATACCTATATTCGCCAAGCTACACCGAGAAAGCCACGTTACGCAACCCAATGCCAAGTCGTAAAGTTTACACGCAACTTTATGCCAAAACACCAAGTCCTTCGTTTCTCGCCCAACCAGTTTTACATAAGCTAAAACCTTAAGGTGGCTACTGCCAATACTTACTTTGAAGCTATTACCGACCCCGCCAAAAAAGAAGTAATTAAAGCTTTCGGATCATTTTTCTTGAAATATTACGATAAAAAAACTTTGGGTATATAATGTTGATAAAGACTTAACGGAAAAACACTTAGTTAACTTCATCGGTAATTACATTGTCGATTATAACGTAAGCTAAGACTTTAATCGCAGCTACCGTATTTTTCGCAAATACCGTAAGTTTTTCGACGACTAGATTGTTAATATATAGAAAAAGGTTTCAATGAGTATTAAGTCGAAGTTAAAGGAAAAACTTTAAGAACGAGGGATTTATATATTAGAAAAGAGCTTTACTCCGTTGGTAAAGAATCTTGTCTATGTGACTAAGCTTAAGAAATACTTTTAAAACCCACGCCCGAAGGAATGTGCGTTAAAGAATCTTAACGCTCTCATATGCGCTTTAAGGGACCTTTCGTTTACTTTTAACTAAGGTAAGACTGTTTACGCGTTAATGATAAGGAATCTATTGACCTGTTCAATAGCCCAGTATCTTTATATAATAATGCAGAGTATGCACTTAACGGTAATAGGGTACGTAAAGCAACAGATGCTAACACAGTAAGAAGAATTAAAGTCGGAGATTTACACCAGTTAATTAGGTAAAATCGTTAGGCCCCCTATAATCTTTAAGCCTTTATTATCTCCTAACCCCTTAATTGATATCGCCAAAACTTTTAAAAACTATTCCACAGTAGGTTTACCTATATGAGTGAGTTTATTACAGGTTTTACCACAGTACTTTACCCCTTAAGCTAGACGAATGGAAATTACCCTTAACATCTTACTTCGGAGGCTCCAAGGCTTAAATTTCTAGGAAACATTAATAAAAATTAGGATAATTATTGCGAATTGCCCTCAAAACTAGTGAAGATAATTAATATTAAATATAAGCGTCTTACGAACTTCGCCAAGATTTGAAACGATGTAAAAAAGTATAATAGGAAGCCTTATAACCTCTGTGATATGAAGATAATACCCTTTTTAAATATTTGTAAGTGAATAAAGACACCCCTTTTTATTTTTTACTTACTATTTCCTGAAATCTTTACAGGGCACGCTAGGAACTATTACCTAGTTTTTATAACCCGAGCAACCATTTTTCGTGAAGTTTACGATTATATGAAATGAAACTTCGAATACAACATTTACCTTGATTATTACCATACGGATTAGGTTACCACGAAGTGGATTACGATAATGGCGAAAAAGAAAGAGGAAGAAATACTAATATTGTTGGTAGGTCTTAGATGTTTCAATTTTATCGATTCGATTGGTCGAAGTAACAGATGTATTGCAGTAGTTAGATGGTGGATGTATTGTTCTAGGTTTGGCAGACCGCTAGCCGGTCTGTACTGTAATTTGTATAGTCAATTGCTTAGCCCGTGCCCTAGAGTGAAGTGTAGTGTATTGTACTCGATTTACACCTAATGCGGTAAGTCTCTATACAAAGCAATACACTTGCAGTATAGTTAACTTTACTATAAGTAAAGTTGACCTATTGCATGTTATGACCCAAGCACGTTGGCGGGTCAGGAAACAGACCAGCATGCAGCTGAGCTACCGGTGAGCCTCAGTGAGCACCGGTGAGCCTCAGTGAGCACCGGTGAGCCTCAGTGAGCACCGGTGAGCCTCAGTGAGCACCGGTGAGCCTCAGTGAGTACCGGTGAGTCTCAGTGAGTACCGGTGAGCCTCAGTGAGCACCGGTAAGCCTCAGCACTGAAGATGGTATGAAGGCCATAAGATATAAGGACACGGCCATCACCACATAGATAGTATTTCCTTCATAGCTCTTCAGTTGTCAATCTAAATATTCAGTCTCGGTATATTCTGAATAGCCTCACGGCTTTTGATCATTACTTGCACGGTTGCGATATTGTTCACTCAGCACCTTTGCTACCTTCTTGATAACATAAACCCTCTGACACCTTCTATATACTTACGGGTATTTAGTGTGATCATTACATTGCACTGCATGTAATACTATTTCAATACTGGTGGCTTTTTAGTTTGTGCGTGCACGTTAGTGTAGCTGACTAATATTTTCCGGTTACTACTAAATTGCCTTTTCGTTAACTGGCTAGACCCCTATCATTCCAGTTGACTTTTATACTGAATTTCACCCACTTGCATGCAAATTAACCCTATTTGACTTTGATTGCTCCGTTACTTCGAGATCCAAGTTTATTAACTCTTACAAAAAGTTCTTTCGCCACAAGTCTTTATAAACCTCCACTTTATTTATGCCAGTTAAACAGATTACCATTATTAATCACCTGGCAATTTTCCAGTTTGCTAGTATATCCCTGTCCGCAGTTATGTGACTTGGGCTTTCCAAGCGGCTTGTTAACGTAGCTTTCGATACGTATAGTTAGCCTATTGCTGTCTAAAAACCTTTTTATGGCCTTATTCGGCGCCGCCTTCGTTATGGCGTCTGCGGAGTTGTCCTTGTTATCGATTTATCGGAACTCCTTAATTTCACTCTTTTCGTAGGCTTTACGAAGTGCCATCAAGTCGATTATCAGGCTTTTTTTTTCTAGTAGTTCCGAACTTTAAAAGTTATTCGAAAAGGCTTCTTAAGTAGGTATAAAACCATCGAAATAAAAGGAATTTTCAGGCACCTAATAATATGCTTAAATGTCTTTTATAGTATTATATCTACGTTCAAGCTTGCTATTATACCGTAAACCTCTAATGTTAGCACGCTTTATGTTATCCTTTCATATTTGATAAAAAAAACCAGTGGATTAGGTTACCGGTAATACTAAATTAGTTTTCCTGCCTATCTTCATTAACGAGGTTTATCAAAAAGCCGATTTGTAAAGATTAGTCGGTGTTATTTACAAAAGACCTATTAGTACAAATCATTAACTTGGATTTTAAAAGGTCGATTAATACTATATTAACTCTGTGGTTCAGGTTTCGCGTCTACCACTCCAACCTCTTATTTAATCGGTCAAAGTTTTTATCTGTTGGTGTTTATACCTGTACCGTAATGAATAGATCGTAAGAGGCTTCCGATTAATATAGGGTAACAATATAGCTCCTCTGTGTACGCTATTTTAGGTACCGTTAAGCTCTAGCCTTATTAGTCTTATTGATTTTGGTAAAAACAATGCTTTGGATTTTTTAATAAAAGCTAAAGCCAGTATTCACATTAAACATGTAAATTAACGATTCAATAAAATTAAGATGGTTATTTTCTGCCAGTATCGTTACCGGCTTCTAATTTCAAATTTTGAAGTCCTCGATCGTTTATTATTTCAATGTCATAAAAATAGTCGTTCCGACGAAAAGAGTATTATCAATTTACATGTCAACTATACCGAAGTCCTTCTCCTACTTTACTAGTAAATACGAATCTTATATTAAAATTTTTATCGTTAGTCATAATTGAAAGTACAACTAGTAAGTTAAAAATTATTAGACACTTGCTTTAATTAGTTTATATAGTAGTTTGACATATTATATTACCGTTTCTGAAAGATAAATAACACGTAACTCCTATGGTAATTTTAGCAATACAATCCTTTACAAATCTGTTACTAATTACGTATAGGTTTACGTAAGATCCCTGCTATTTAGTATAAACTTACCTTTAATTCTAATTAATAAACTTATCATTAGAGCAATTACTAAATGTTAGCTAATCTTTTAAATCGTTAACGACTACGTAAGGATTTAGTCCTTACCTTTATCGTAGTATCTTTAAGTAATTAGTCGCGACTTTTCGTACGGTTGCCCCATGGTTTTAATTTCAACCTCGTAAATAATCTTCGATTTAAAAATCGTAAAGTTCGGGTTTTAAAGATTAAAGTCGGTTTTCGGCATAAATTATATAACCTTTTGAATTAGCAAGCTATTAATCTCGACCCTATTGCCCTTTTAAAAGTTTTGCTGAAGGTTTTGATAATCCCTTATACTTGGAACTTTACTATTAAGTTTTATTTATCCTTCTATTTACTGCTTACCTAAGTAGTATTTTATATACAGCCCGGTATATATTTCTCTTTTTTAAATTTTTTTCTTTAGAGTTCGTCCTCGCCGGCGGCGTTTTATTAGCTCGTCGATAATAAGTGGGGGAGGTTTATGTTGGCTTGGTCGTTTAACTTAAAGAGCTTAAGGATCTTTATCTTTAATATCCCTAATATAAAGCTTCACATTAGTAATTCGAAAGGATATAAAATCGTTAACAATTTTAACAACTACTTTAAAGTTTACGATATTTAATATCCTATATAATTTTTCTCATTTATCCAACTTTTGTTACACGAGAACTTTACTTTGTAACGGAAAAGTAAACACGTCGATCGTTAAAGGGCCGTTTTTGGTATTAAAGGTATTATTAATCTGGTAACGTGTCGATTCTCTTCGTAATTCCTTTAAAGCTTTGCTATAGGCCGTAACATGTTTCTGAGTATTTACCGAGGATGGAGATTCATTTATCAAGCGTAGGTACGTTCCAAAGACTAGGAGCGTTGGCACTAAGCCGTTAAGGTGTATAATATCGTTCAAGCCTTTTACTGCCATTTGTAAACGTGCTTCCGGATCTTTAAAACTTCCAATCTTCAATTTAAGGATGTTATACGTTTGTAGAAACAGGGAGTATACTCTTTTAACCTTTTCAATGATTGAATAGGTTTTTATAAGTACCTATTGACATTAGAACCCTATTATCTTATCATCTTTCTAAAATTCCGCTGCCGTAAAGTTGGTATCGGCATCTTGGACGAAAACATCAAGTGGGCCTAGGTACGTATTAATCAAAAGTATTTTTAACGTTTCCCATATTTCTTTTTCCAAAAGGGACTTTAGAAATTTAGCCTCGTAAAAAGAGATTATGGAATTAACGACGTAAAGGATAGGCTTATTATCTACGTAAAATATAATAACCAAAATCTTGTAATTAAAATCCTTATTGTCTTTTAAGGTAAATTTAAATTTCCGGGGGGCTTGGGTATACGTTTGGCAGGAGTAGTAAAGTTTTTTAATGGCTTTTAGGGCAAAATATTTCACTTCGTTATACCCTGTTAGCTATAGGATTTTATATAGATTGTTAACGGCTAAATAGTTAAAACGACGGTATAATTAAAGTATTTCCGGCTTTATCAGGTTTAATACTATTACTTTAGGGAGAGTTAAAACCTTTATCCGTTTTTAACTAACTTGTTTATGTTAACGTCAACATTAACGCCGAGAGTGTTTATATCCTTTAAATAAAGAAGGAAAGGGGTAGGGAAATTAAATATATGAAATGTAATTACGTCCATAACAGTTTGAATTACCGTTGTATCTAATAACAATAGTTGTTCGCCTATGTTAAAGTTAACTTTGGCTTTTCCCATATCGTGATGGTTAATTTCAATAGCTGTAATACTTTCCCTTCGTAATATTACGTATTATGAATAGACTTCTATTAAATATCTTACTGCCACTATGTTCGGTATAATACTTTAAAACGTATAGTCCGCGTAACGGTCGCGAAGGTTAAAGGTATATAAGGAGTTAAGGGCTTGATTGAGGCAAGGGTAGAGGTTTTTACCACCTAGATGGTATAGGAAAGTGCAGTTGGTTAGTTATTAGGCCGTATTAGGAATAATATCTTTTTCGTATCACTCAATTTATTTAGAAGAGTTGGCGGTGTTAATTAGCTTATCGCCCTCGAAGTTTTCGATTTGATTTAGTTAATTTTATTTAAAAGTAATAGGGTATTAGACGTAGTATACTTCCCCTTTATTGTTACGCTCAGAAAAAGAGTACCGAGTTAATTAACAGCCAGACTTGCCACAAATCTAATATTTCTTATCATTATCACTATGATAATGTTAACGGTTAACAGTTCCACTTAAATTTTGGCCTTATTGGCGCTAACGTGGGTATTGTCTCTAATCTGAAGTCGAGGTTGATAGACCTAACCTTAGTCATTGTAGGCGCCCGTATTTGCGATCAATGTAATTGATTACCGTAAGGTTTTTTTTATTTACGTTAAAAAAGTTTCTGGCTTGTGACTTTATACTAACCGAGTTTGGTTTACACGTTATTACGGTGGTAAACAAGGAGAGTAACTAGTTAAAAAAGCCTTCGCTAGTATCTAAGCGTTATAAGGCGTATTAAAATTTACTAACGCCTGTAACTACTACCTATACCTATTTACGAAATGTGACTTTGCTAGCGTAGGCCATTTCTATTACCTTTTAATATATTATCAATTTATCCAATATTTGATCAAGAATATCCATTAGTAATTACTCCTCCCTTTTTACCATTATTATAGCTCACTTTGTAGTATCTCAGTGTATATGGTATTATGCGAAGTGTATGTTATGTTCGAAGTGGCCCTTTATACTATAGTAAATCTCGCGAAATGTGGTGGCGTTTGTTAGGAAGGTTAAGTAGTAATCCTTAGCGTAACTTATAAAGATTCCAGAAAATATTAATTGAAAACCAAAAGGTAAAAACTTTATCCTCTTATAGATATTTAAAAATGGTATTGTCTTAATATGAAAGAGATTGTAAAGTTTCCCGTCATACTTTTCTATATTATTTTAAATTTCAGTAAAGTTTGTTCTAAGATTATAATTAATGTTAACCATCTTAATAGGTTTTGGGGGAAAGTTTAGATGATTATCCCAGTATTAAATGGTATTTCCCAGTGGTTTAAGCTTTAAAGATTCCGAGACACGGTATTAAAGGTAATTTCCAGTCGCCTGGACCGAAAGGTAAAGTCCAGTAGTAGGACCTGTAATAGGCTCGCACGCGTAGACGAATTTAAAGGGGAAAGGTTTTTATGGATTTTAAAGGGTTTGACGACAGAATTGCTAGGGGTGGATAGGTAATTAAAGGTTTGGGAAGGTTTGACGATCTTGCTTAACTGACTAATGTAAGTCTATAACGTCAATACTTCTAGCCGCGTTAACAGCTGTTGCTTTACATGCCTTACTGCCGCCAAGGGCATACTTCACGTTTTTATGTGAAGGTATTGAACTTCCGAGCAGGTTAACAGTTTTCTTATCACCAGCGCGTAAAAAGGCTTAACTTAATTAAAGGTAAGTTGGAGGTTTCCTAAAGCGCGTATATAAACGTTAAAATCTCTTAACGCCTTTTCCTTTTCCTTGAAGATTTTGCAATTTAAGGCCTTAAGGCGTTTTTTCAGTTAAGACAATTCGAAAAGGGTTTCTGCCAGTTTAGTAAAGTTTTTTTTTAATACGTAGATCCCTTGGCGTTTAAGCTCGGCCTTCAATTTGAACTTAACGGTTTTCTGAACTGCTTTTTACATTCTAATAATCCAGTCGTCAAATAATTTGTGATATTTACGAACAGCGCGGTTAATATTTTTTATAGCCATTACATTTTGAAATAAAACAGCCGACGAAGTTGGTTAGATGTTTTTTGGTTAATTCATTATCGACGTTGGATTCCAAAAGGTCGTGGTTGTAATGTTTAACAAATAAGTAACCGAGGGTTTTAATTACTTTTTTCCCAACAGGATTCGTAAAAGCTTGAAAATAAGGATTTGCGGTAACTATTTTAATGGTTTAACTTGTGTAAAACTTGATGAAACGTATATAACGAGGGACTTAGTAATCTTAAACGTAGGGACTTGGTGTTTTGGAGTAAATTCGCGTAACTTGGCGTTTTAGCTTAAAATAGCAAGATTGACAATTAAAGTGATAAAGGGGGAAGAAAGAGTAAAGTAAAGGCAAAAATTTAATGTAAAGGGTAAGGTTGGAGATTCTTGTAAGTAGTGGAGGGCGAAGATTGTTTGTTATTTGGCGTAGGTACTTATTCGTTTTTGCAATAGTAACACCCGCAGTAGTATTAACTTAGCTGTTTACCAACTTGCCGAACTTTAAGACTTCTGATAGTCAATCTTAATGTTTTCAAAAAGGATTTTTAATAAAGATTTCTTGGTGTTTTCGATAGTGATACCGTCGTTACTTTTAAGCTACCGTAAAAACCGACGTAGCCTAAAAGTCTTTTCTTCTTATTGCCGTGAAAACCAATACAGTAATAAAAGCCCTTCGAAAAAATCTTTCCTTCACCCTAGCCGTCGTTTAACGTAAAACGTAACCGAAAAGTAGCTTCTTTTTCTATTTAGCTTATCTATACTTAACCTAATAAACAGGTAAACACTGATTTGTATTGATAGGAATTAAACGTTGTAATATTTTCGATTCTATTGGTCGAAGTAACAGGTGTATTGCAGTAGTTAGATGGTGAATTTATTGTTCTAGGTTTGGCAGACCGCTAGCCGGTTTGCACTGTAATTTGTATGGTCAATTTCTTGGCCCATGCCCTAGAGTGAAGTGCAGCGTACTGTACTCAACTTACATCTAATGCGGTAAGTCTCCACACAAAGCAATACACTTGCAGTACAGTTAACTTTACTCTAAGTAAAGTTGACTTACTGCACTACATGCAATACTATTCCAACAAATGGACATATTAAACTAAATGTTTAGTAAATTAATATTATGTTAAAAATAATAGGAAAATCCTACATTAGCGAAGCTATACTTTGTAAATAGGTGCGGGTAATTGTTACAGGTGTAAACGAGTTTGAATACACCTTACAACGCCCAAATACTACTTGCAAAAGCTTTTTTAGCCAGTTGCGCTTTTAGTTAGCAATTGCAATATCGCGTATACTAAACCAGTTTAGTATATACTCCTGTCAACAATTTACCAAACGTGAATAAAAAATACCATGCGGTAATTAATTACATCGACCGTAAATACGGCTATAAGTGTTTTTAACCTTTAATATTTGGACCCACGGCTTTAAACTGAAGGTAATAACTAAGTTGGCGCTAATAAGGTTAATATTTAAACGGATCTATTAACCGTAAGAACTATCGTCGTAATATTAGCAAGAGATATTGGATTTATAGTAAGTCTGGTTGTTAATTAACTCGTTACCCTTTTGCCGAGCGTAACGATGAAAAGGTGATATATTACAATCAATACCCTATTACCTTTGAATGAGATTACTTCAATTAAATTATAGACTTCAAAAGCAACAAGCCAATTAACGGCGATGATACCCTTAAGTAAATCAAGTGGTACGAAGATATAGCTTTTATTAAGGCTTAGTAACTAGCCGACTACGCTTTTCTATACTGCTTAGGCGGTAAAAACCCTTACCCTTACCTTAATCAAGTCCTTAACCCCTCATATATCTTTAACCTTCGTGATGATTATGCGGATTATATGTTTTAAGGTATTATGCCAGATACAGGGGTAATAAATTAGTTAATAAAAGGTTATTCATAATACGTGATATTGTGGAGGGAAAATATTACGGCTAATAAAATTAACTTTTAGGATACTAATAAGGCTAAAGTTAGTTTCGAATCTGGCGAGAAACCATCATTATTGGAGACAATAATAATCTAAACTATTATTAGATCGATTAAGTTTTATATCTTTGGTTTCTTTACCCCTTTCCTTTTTTATTTGGAGGATATAAAGACTCTTGGCGTTAAAATTAACATCAACGCCGATAAGCTGATGAAAAAAGACCGAAGGTTTTCCCTTGCTTTTAGGTAATGACACCTATAGTTTTATATTTAAGGCCTAAAGACAATTGTGTGAAACATAACGGAGTCAAAAATACTCCAATTATATCGAGTTTTTAATTACCCAACTGTTAATAGGCTATACAAAGTTCTGAACTAAGCAAAGTATGAAAATGTGAAATACTTTACCTTAAAATCTATCGAAAAGCTTTCCTACTACTACTAAATATATGTCTAAGCCCTACGAAAATTTAAGTTTACACTGAAATATAATGAAGAATTTAACTATAAGGTCTTTATTAATATGTTTTACTTGGATAATAAGCCTGTTTTTTACGTTGTTGATTTCGTAACGTTTTTACAAAGTTAAGTTTTTAAAGTCTTTTTCAGTGAATGATACGTGGAAAACGCTGAAGATGTTGTGGATTAATACGTATTTGGCCCTACTTGAAGTCATTGTTTACGATGCCGGCACCAACTTTACGGCGGCGAAGTTTTAGGAAGACGTTAAAATAATGGGAATTTAGTGTAAATAGGTGTTTTTAAAGGCCTATTAAAGTATTGGAAAAATTAAAAGGGTATACTTATTACTTAACTAAATGTATAATATCCTTACATTGAAAATCAAAAGCTTTACATATCCAAAAGTACGCCTTTAGATAGCGATAGAGGGTCTAGAAGATATTGTAGGCCCTAACAGCCTAGTACCAACGCTATTAGTCTTTTGAACGTATCCACGCCTAACGAGTAAATTTTCACCATTAGTAAGTACTTAGAAACGAGTTGTGGTCTATGGCAAAGCACTAAAAGAAATACGAAAGGAATCGATACGTTGCTAAGTTAATAATGCCCTTAATACCAGGAACTATTTTATGATTATCGACGTATTTACTTTGCCATTACAAAGTGAAGTCCTCGTGTGGCAGGAACCGGGTAAATGGGTGGGTGTTGAAACTATATTAGCTGCTATTTTTAGCAGATCAATTGCAGTGCAATCCATCAACTTTACTGTAAGTAAAGTTGACTGTATTGACTGCTGGTTATGGTACTGCACTGCAAGTACAGTGTAGTAGGTGCCCACTTCAAAGTGGAGTACAGGCTAAAGCGTTTAGCCATACAAATTGGTGTGCAAACCGGCTAGCGGTTTACCAAACCTAGAACTTACACACATCAATCAACAATATCAATGCAACACTAGTTACTTCGACTATATTGATTCGAATCGACTACGTTGCAACGATAAAGGCCTACCAACAGTGAGCCTATATAAGATCTTGAGTGTCATTCAGTCTAAAGTAGTTGTTAAACTATTAACGGCCTTATAACTTTTCGTACTAACTAGGTTAAGCTTTAAATTGAGGAAACTAACAATAAAGACCTTCAAATTAAACGACCGAGCTAATATAAATCTCCTTTACCCATTATCGATAAGCTGATGAAACGTCGCTCGCACGGACGACCTCCAAAAAAAAGGACGTTAAAAAGGAGGAATATATATCGGGTCGTATTTATAATATTGTTTGGGTAAGTAAAAAAGAAAAAGATGACGAAAGCTTGGTATTAAAATTTAGAGTATAAGATATTATTAAAAGCTCTGGTAAACCCTTTAAGTAAAACGATAAGGTAGAGATTAACGGATTGTTAATTTGAATAGTCGTATGATTTGTATCATAAGCCGACTTTAATCTTTAAAACCCAAATATCACGATTTTTAAGTCGAGGATTATCTACGAGGTAAAAGGTAAAACTACGGGGCGACCTTACGAAAAGTTACGTTTAATCGTTGAAAGATATGGTAAAAAAGGTAAAAACTTAATCTTTACATAATCGCTAAAGATTTAGAAAATTAACCAGCGCTTAATAGTCGTTTAAAAAGCAAGTTCATTAGCTAAGATAAAAGGTAAGTTTACACTTAATAGCTGAGATATAGTGTAAGTCTATACGTAGTTAGTAATCAACGTATAGTGGATCATCTTGTTGGAATTGTTATAGGAATTACAAATTATTTACCCTTTAAAAATGGTAATACGATATATTCAGTTATTATATAAATTGACCGAACTAAGCGTTTACTGATTTTCAATTTACTAATTGTATTTTAAATCACGGCCAGGTAAAAAGTATTTAATATACAACTAGTATTTGTTTATAACCTAAGAAGAAGACCTCGGCTTAGTACGTATGTAAATTAACGATACCCCTTTCGTTCAAAAGGCTAGCTTTATAGTATTAAAATAACAGAGAATCAAAGAATTTAAAATTTGAAACTTTAAACCGGTTATAACGTGAGCGAAAGATAACTAATTAAATTTTAATAGATGGTTAATCTATATATTTAGTATCAATATAGGCTTTTACTTTCGCTAAAAAGGCTAAGATATTAATTTAACTATAACTAATAAGACTAACATGATTCAAGATTGATGGTACCTGAAATAGCGTGCCCATAGTAACTATATTATAACTCTATATTAACTGGAGGCCTTTTACGATCTATCTATTGCGACATAAGTATAAAACCTAATAAATAACAACTTTAACCGGTTAAATAAAAGGCTTAAACGCAAAATACGAAACTTTAATCGAGGGGTTAATATAGCTTTAATTAACTTGTTGAGGGCTAAATTAATATTTTTTACGGATGAGCTTTTTATAAATAACACCTACTTATCTTTAAAGATCGGTTTTCCAATAAACCTTGTTAATAAACATAGGTGGGAGTATTAGTTTAATATTTTTAGCAACCTAATGTATTTTTTTCTTTTTCAAATGTAAAAGGATTTTACAAAGTATGTTGGCTTTAAAGGTCAACGGAGTAATAGTAGGCTTTGATATAGTAACGAAATTGTTGGAAACTCTTAACGTTATTACCAAGTAGCTGAAGATTTCTCCTGTCCCGTTAGTGATTTGTACCGACTCGAGGAGCTTATTTTAATGTTTTTCGAAGCTCGGAACTACTAGCAAAAAACGCTTGATAATCGATATAATAGTACTTTGCGAAGTCTATGAAGGTAGAAAGATTAAAGAGTTCCATTAAATTAATGGGAAAGATAATTTTACTAACATTATAACGAAGACATCGCCAAACAAAGCCCTTAAAAGGTTTGTGAATAATAATAGACTCATTATACGTATTGAAGGCTACTTTAAAAGGCCGCCCGGTAAGGCCCAATTTCGTTACAGCGGTTAAAGATAAGCTAGATAATTGGAAGACTTTTAGAGGATTAAAGATGACGACTTATTTAAGTGGAACAGCTAAAGTGGAGGTTTACATAAACTTATGGGGGGGAAAACCTTTTATAAGTGTTAATAACGTCGGACTTTAAAGCCGTAGGGAAATTAACGGCAATTAAGGTTAATTTAAATTCAAACGGATGTAATTCGATGTGAAGGTTGATTGGAATTAATAGGGGTTGAGCTAATGAACGAGGTCGTAATTTAATGCTGACCGGAAAAAATTGGTTAATTACATTAATGTACGCGTACAAACTAAAAATCTGTCAGTGTTAGAATAGTAATAATCGCAATGTAATAGGTCAAGTTTACTTACAGTAAAGTTAACTGTATTGACTGCAAGTTAAGTATATTATTTTATGTGGGCCTACTATATTGGCTGTAAGTCAATTACAATCTACGATTACTTCATACTAGGGCACGGGCCAAGCAATTGGACATACAAATTACTATGTAGATTGGCTAGCGGTCTGCCAAACCTAAAACAATACATCCACCACTTGACCACACAATATTACTGTTACTTCGACCAATCGAATCGACAACGTTGCAATGTCTAAAACCTTACCAACAACGGTTGGATTAGAGGTAGTAGTAGGTTAATTAACCTATGTGGGTTATATAATATGAATAGGTAGCTTAACCTACATTAGTTAAAATAACTAATTGTATTAGTAATATCAATGGTAGTAATGGGTTATTTAACTTATATATGTTAATTAAATTGAAAAAATAGTTTAATCCACATGTGTTAAAACGGCTAGTGTTAATAATATACTAGTATGTATAAGTCTATTGCAAAAGACTTGTGTACAGAAGTAAGTAAATTCGAGAATTAAAACTATGGGGGAAAGAAACGTAATTCAGTTTAATTTGAATACGGAAGTTAACTGTAATTAATACGGGTATAGATATTTAATAAGGACGTAATTATACAGTAACCATAAAGGTTAGTTGACTATACTAGTATACGAGTACAAAACAAAGAGCTGTTAGTATTGTAATAGTATTAATTATTATACAGTAACTTAACTTTATTAACAGTAAAGTTGACTATTATGACTGCAAATTAAGTGTATTATTTGTAGGCTTAGTGTATTAAATATAAGTTCAATACAATATACGCCTACCTTATACTAGGGTATAAGTCAAGTAATTAGCTATACAAATTACTATGCAGATTAGCTAGAGGTTTAACAAACCTAAAATAATACATTCATCACTTAACTAATACAATACTACTGTTACTTCAACCAATCGAATTGATAACATTAAAAAGTCTAAATCCCTACCAATAGTTACGGTATACGAGTGGGTAAGGAATTTTAGATGATTATACGTCAATGCTCTATACGCGGTTGGCAAACCCGTTATAACATACATTAAAGGTTTAAAGTGATAGATTTTGAAATTTAACTTACTTCGTTAATTTATGAGGAAAATATACGCGGGTTAACTACGCGGCATCGGGTTAATTAAGCGTAAAAACCTTTTTGTTAAAGTGTAATGAGCTTAGGTTGGTTTTTAAAAGATGAAATTCGACCGGGCTACTGATCTTGCAAAGGTTTATAAAATAACTAACCGATATAAATCCCCCCTTTCGCTCCTAGTTCCTTTACTTAAAATAAACGGTTACCTCGTTTTCAATATTCGTTAACAACACAAATTTTATAAAATGATATTTTGAACAGATTATTGATTAACAATATATTATAAAAGACTTTTTGAACGATTGTAACTGGTGAAAATATACTATTACTTATGATCCCAATGTTTTCGATAAGTAGGTTACCCGTAATACCATAAAAATCCGATGTATATTGACTGGATCTAACGATATAACTGTCTACTTGTTTAAAACATTCTGAGAGATGATAAGAGTCCTTTTTACATATTTTGAAATAAATGTTGACGGTTAAGAATATTCTTGAAGGTATAATGAAAATTGAAATTATTTAAAATATCGAAACTGAATAACATTAGTTTATTATAACCACGTTTATAAAAACTCAATCCTTCTATTTTAATGTGTTTTACAAGGATAAAACATATATTAGCACGAAGATTATCTTAAACATGTATTATCCGAGTCCTAATGAACAATCAATACGGCGAAAGTACGTTTAGTAAATCCGCTTGAAATCTTGTCGCTTCTTTTACCCATGATATTGAATCTACCCTAGTTGGTGATAAATTTGATTCAATCATTTCCCGTAATATATAAGGCGGTTTCAATTTTTTATATATATAATATACTTATATAGAAAAATACGGCGTTGATGGTTTTATCAGAGCTTACTCTCCCTAATTAAAGATTTTTAAACTGGTAGGATAAAAAAGTTCCAATATTAAACGGCGATTATAGGGCTTACGAACTTTATTTACAATACTTTTCAAAGCTCCCCTCTTTTCCCGGTTTAATATATGATTTATATTTCGGAACTTATAAATTTTTACTTTAGGTGTATTTTTATTTTCGCGATCGTATTGTTTTTCCAGGTTTCGGATTTTTTGGAAATTAATGCCGTGGGCTTTGAAGACAACTTACAAAAGTGGATTACTGAGCGGTTTATAACAAATTCGTTTTCGCCTCCAAAATTTTGAAAGTTAGTATTTTATTCCATGTTTATATCCTATTAACTTTACAAAAAGAAGTAATTTATTTATGATTTCTGTAGCGAAATCGATTTATTTAGTCGTAAACTTTTTTTGAATACGAAAACCTTTGGTATAAGATAACTGGGACTTTGGTTGAATTAAGTCTTATTAGGGCGACTATTTGCTGAAAAACGTATAGCGAGGGCCCTACAATTTGTACGTCATTATAAAAGACTTTTTCGATTGAAATGCGGGCTCCCGCCGCACTTGTTTCGGATAATTATCGCTATCGTGATTATATTTAGGCTTATTACGAATAAAGTTGGTATATCGGTTATAGATGACAAGAATTGAAAAAACAGATTATAGTCCAGTTAGTTGTTGTAGTAAAAGCTGTTGTCACGTTATATAAGATTTTAACCAACATCGTCGCTTTTAAGGACTTCGGCCTATTTTTTGACAAAATAACGTTGGAATAATAACGTTTTCAATTCGTTGATCATTCAAAAACAATTAAATTTGGATATACCTTCATCCGACGTATTACAACGTTATTTACTACTTCATTTTGGGAAATCACATATTAAAACCCCACGGCTTTATTATTTGGTAAGAGGAAGCTTATCCACTCCTCATATATATTTAGGCGATTCATACAGCTTTGTACGACATTATCGATACCTTTACACGTCCCCACCAATTTTAGTGACTTACGTCATTCAAACCATAAAATAACCTAGTTTTAATTATGTTTATTAATAACAGATAAGGAATTACCCGTGTTTTGACAACCTATATTGTTATAATCACGGGCTTCCCCTAAATTTTCTTTATATATAACGTGCGGGTTAATTGAAGAAATTACCTCTTTAAATTTGAAGGATTAGAACGCTTACTTGAACGTAAATTATACTACGGTATTTACCGACGAATCCGAAGCATTATTCGATGGGTAATAATATATTTGGTATAGATACTTGGTTTTTCGTAATAAATAGATCATTGTAAAAAGGTTCGGCAGCGTTTACCTCATTACTTACGTTTTAAATACGAAAGTTATCGGCGCGTTTCGGGGTTGAAAGCGGTAACTCATATTATGTTAGGTGAGATTACGATGTACGTTAATAATACCTTTATAATTTGGGGTTTGAAAAGCGATACAATCACCTTGTTTTAATAGGCTTTCAAAAGCTTTCACGCTGTTTTCAAAACTAACCTCAATTTCGTTACTGTAAAATGGAGCTGTGGGTTTATGTATAGTTATAAACAAAAACGAGGCTCCGGACAAGTTCCCAAACATTAGCATTAGGTTTTCCACCTGTTTTTGTGATAACAATTAACATTTTGACAACGAATTTAAATTTATAGTCTGGTTACAATGAAAGGTAATTAAGGTGATGTAGTACGCTTTGATATAGTTTTGGTTGTTCCCTTTAACTCAAAAATTAGTAACTTACGTATTGAATTAAATCCTAACCAAAGTTTGGAAAATTTTGGTATATAAACCCCTTTTTACTTTCGCGTCCGTTATCACGGTTTTTATTATATCGATTTTTAGCGATAAAATACGGTTATAAGGATTTTATATTATACTATTGACGCTTCAAGTTTTTAATACAGATGAACCTTATATTCGATATATAAAAAAACGAAGCGTTATTTACCTAGTATATTAACCGGCTTTTTTCAAGGTTTAGAAACTTTAGTTACGACTACTTAAGAAGCCGTTAAATAAACGAGCACGTGAAATTTACATACCAAGATTTTTTTTGAAACTTGGAATTTCTGGGTTTTTACCTGCATTTATTATTGTTTTTGGGGGGAAAAAAATGGTGATAGGGTTTTAAACGTGGCAATGTTGTTGATTCGATTGGTCGAAGTAACAGTAATATTATAATGATCCAGTGGTAGATGTATTGTTTTAGGTTTAGCAGACCACTAGCTGACCTGCATAGTAATTTGTATGGTCAATTGCATGGTCTTTGCTCTAGTGCGAAGTAGGCGCATACTGTACTTGACTTGTAGCCAATATAGTAAGCCCACACAAAAAAATACCCTTAATTTGCCATCAGTATGATCAACTTTACTGTAAGTGAAGTTGACTTACGACACTACAATTACTACTATTCCAACAGAAAAAAATAAATTATGATTTATAAGGCCTACATTTTTGCTTGCTAGTAACAATGATATTTTATATTTGCTATCTTTATCCGCCTTTCACGCTAGTTAATTCTAATAACTCCAATTGTAATAATAATGATCAATTAAAAGATTTACTTTTCTATTAACTTTATTACGACTGTTATTAAAGCTTTTATAACTGTTGCCTAACGGGTTCGGCTTTACCATTAAAAGATAGCAAAACCTAAGAAAAGATTAGGGGTTGTGACAGACCTGGTGAAAAAGGGGGTAGCGGAGGCGGCAATGTAGGTAGTGGAACCGGGTTAATTTTCGATAAAACCTATATCTATTTATTATCGTTTTCGTTGTTGTTGTTGTTATTAAACCCGGACCTACTGGTGGTCAAGTTTTGTTGCGTTAATAATATCGCGGTTGTAACTTGAGTTACATTACCTTTCACTATTTTAATAACAATATAGAGGAGCCATCGTAAGGCGATTAAGCATCCAAATTGTGTTTTCGTTACGATTACGGTGTGGTAAGCAGTTAACAGCCTGATAGTGCTAACATCAACAGGTATATACCTGCCTTTATACTAAGTTATTACTATTTATTAATATTAGATCCCTTTGTTAGAATATGTAATGATCACACTAAATACCCGTGAGTATGTAGAAGGTGTTCAGAGGGTTTATGTTAGCAGTAAGGTAGCAGAGGTAACAAAGGTGCAATATCAAGACTGTGTTCGAGTGATGATCAGAAGCCGTTAGGCTATTCAGGTGTATAGACTGAATACTTAGATTGACAACTGAAGAACTATCTAATGAAGCTATCTAAGGTGGTGATGACCATGTCCTTATATCTAGTTCCTTCAGTTGGTACCCATACTGGGGGTGCTCCAGTATGAGGTTTGCGGGATCACTGGTGGTGATCCAAGTGATCCAAGTGAGCCGGTGATCCAGGTGATCCAAGTGATCCAGGTCACGTGACTTCTGCTGAGTCATCCGTTGTCCAATTGCCGTGCCGTACATGGGAAATGTGCTTTGTAAGCGTAGTGGGGAAC
The DNA here is from genome assembly GCA_038502455.1 of Anisogramma anomala. Lineage (NCBI taxonomy): Eukaryota > Fungi > Ascomycota > Sordariomycetes > Diaporthales > Gnomoniaceae > Anisogramma > Anisogramma anomala. The sequence goes on along the minus strand of JASMMZ010000008.1, from coordinate 226,302 downwards.
ATGCAGCGTCAGAGGATCCAACTGCAGTTCGTGTCATAACAGAATAGTATTACATGCAATGCAGTAGGTCAACTTTACTGTAAGTAAAGTTGATTGTACTGCAAGTGTATTGCTTTATGCAGACTTACCGCATTGTATGTAAGTCGAGTGTAGTATACTGCACTTCACTTTAGGGCATGGACCAAGCAATTAGCCATACAAATTACAGTGCAGACCGGCTAGCGGTCTGCCAAACCTAGAACAATACATCCACCATCTGACCGCGCAATAATACTATTACTTCAACCAATCGAATCGACAACGTTGTAATATCTAAGGCCTACTAATACCCTTAACGTAAAATTAATGAATATACTAGAGTTTTTACGAATATAATGAGTGTATAACGCCGACTTTCTTTTTATAAGTACAAACTTTATTATTAACTCTTGTAAAAAGGAATTATATTTAACTTATATAAAGTGATACCTTTTTAGGTAAAATGAGCTTACTAGGAGTTACGCAAATCAAAAAAAGGGAGGAGACGTAGCAAAATAAGGGGGGGATCGATTAAAACGCGTTTAACCTTTTCAAAACCAGGGGCTTCTTTACACGAATTTGGATACAACGGTTTTAAACCTACAAAGCCTATCTCTTCCGTAAAAGTATCAATACTTTATTAGCATAAAAACACCAATTATAAAATATAAAACGTAAGAATATGTAAATATATATATAATTATTAATTGACTTATATAATAATTTATTGATATAAAAACCTGGTTTAAAGTCAATGATTATAGTAATAAGTTATACTTTTCATTTGTTTTAAGAATGTAATATACGGGTTACCGCACGTATAATAACCCTCTAACAACAACCACATAACATTCTATAACGCGTACACGCTCATTTTACGCGTTTTCTTTGCACCCTTTACACGGGTTATTTTTTTGCATTTATACTTCACGGGGCCCTTTTCTTCAAGGCCTATATAATTATATTTTCGGTGTAAATAGGCGCCGGACAGGAACTAAAAAGGCCGTGTTTTACGACCCGACCAAAGCCACAGTTTATACGTCTCCGGGTCTCGAAACTATAGGGCACCTTAAGGTCTTGATTAGAGGTATAGCACGGAGCCCCAGAGGCTTTTACAGGCCCACGACGGACCCAAGTTTCGATCCCTCCCGCTGGTATCTACAGGATTGTTTTGTAGCAGCTAGTGTTACACTATATAGATGGCATTGCCCGGTGATAGTAAAATACAAAAAAGGAAAAAACCAGAAAAATCCATCCATCCATCCATCAAAAGGGAGCCGAGCGAGCCGGAAACAGAGGGAGGTGCCTCCATTTGCACTGTGCTTGGGCGGAACTGGCTCGTTTGGTTTTGGATCCCCAAGAACCAGCAGATCACACCGCCCCCTTCCCCAGCCAGCCAGTACCTTGCAGCAAGGGCGTGAAGAGGCCTGCCTACCTAACTTGATTGCTACCCACTCCTCCTCCTCCTCCTCCTGCTCTTCTCCCCCGTCCGGGGTTGGTACATCGTGGCCCGCACCGACTCTCCCCTGCGAATCATCCCGGCCGCCTCGTCCGCAACGCCCAGGATCGCCCGTTGCGACAGCGCAAACGGCGTGTAGAACAGATGGTCGCCGGGCACGGCGCACGCTGTGGCGGCCGGTAGGTATGCGAGCCCCGGCACCACCATCACCACCGCCTCTTCCTTCCCCTCCCCCGCCTCCTCCTCCTCGTCCTCGTCCTCCTCCCCCCTCCCGTGCTGCACATGGCGCGGCGGCGCGTCCAGGCACGGGGTGCGCACGTCGCGGAACGCCGCGGCGCCGGCCGCGACGCCCGACGCGGCCGGCACCGGGCGCTGCGGCAGGGCCCGCATGCGCGCGAGCACGAAGCCCGCGAGGTCGTAGGCGAAGGCGTCGCGGACGGGGCCGGGGCTGCTGGCGACGGGCGTGGGCGTGGGCGTGGGTGCGGGCGTGGTGGGCGTGGCGGGCGTGGCGGCGCCCGTCGTCTGCAGCCAGGCGGCGGTGCGGGCCTCCATGCGGGCGTGCCAGGCGGCGGCCAGCGCGGCCGCGTTGCGCAGCTGCTCGGCCTTGGAGTGCACGGCCGGGGCCGGGGGCCGCAGGGCGTGCCACCCGGGCAGCAGGGACGGGTCGATGGCGCGGGGGAGCAGGATGCGGAACGTGGCGGCGGCCGGGGCCGGGGCCGGGGCAGGCGCCGCTGCTGCTGCTGCTGCAGGCTGCTCCACCTGGCCGTGCGCTCGGGCCAGGGCTGTGTCTTGGACCTCGAGGCTGTACGTGGCATGGTCTTGCGCCGGGCTGCCGATGGCGCTGGTGGTCGCGTCGGGCGTTTGTGGAGGGCCGTTGATGTCGGAATAGGCAACGGACGCGGGGTCCATGGACGCCACGTACAGGCGCTCCAACTGCGCGAAGATGTCGGCCGTCATGGCGTCCACGGCCTCCATCCCTCTGTTGATGGGCAAGGCCGAAAGCGTCCATACATCCCACTGGCCGAAAGAAAAGACCCAGAGTGTGGACAGGGGCGTTGGCCCCTTGGGCATGGCGAGGAAGCCATCGATCTGGGCCTCCAGGTCCCACGACTTCCATTGCGGCGGGTAGGATGTCGAGAGGAAGGAGTAGTCGTGACCGGGACCGTTGCTGTAGGCGGTCTCGTTCAACACCTTCTCGACCCCGTAGGCGTATAGTTGGTTGGAGCTGACGGACCAGGAGGCGGTCTCGGGTGGGGGCACCATGGAGATGTGTATGTCGCACGCGAGCTAACATGGGAGGCGGGTACGTACGGTCAATGAAGTCTTTTCAGCGTTGGCGCGTCCAAACAAAAGTCTTGGGAGGGCACAGCCACCGAGACTTACTTGGTCGCACAAGGCCTCCGTCCACGTCTTTGCGCCGTCGTGCTCCTGGCTCACGCCAACAGGGGTCCCGACATCAAGCTCGCCAAAGACAACAATGCGCAGCCCGACCGGCCGGTCTTCTGCTGGATGGGCGGCCTCGGACCAGACATTCTTGGGGATCGGGACGCCCCGAAAGGGCAACAGCTTCACAAACACAAGCAGGCCAAGCAGCAGGCCCAGGCTGGCCAGGTTGAGCAGCACGCGCGGGCCTCCCCTGACGCCCTTGTTGAAGAAGAAGCCCAGGGCGGAGTGGAAGCACAGGCTGCTCTTGTTGCTGTCCGCGAGGCCGGCCTGCGTGGCCATGACGGGCTCATCCTTGACTGCTTTCAGCATTTCCGATCCCAGGGACCCTTGTGGTCGTGCGCCCTCCAAGCCTGGTGCGTACGTGAGGCTTGCACCAGGAGGTGTGGCTTGCGTGGCTTGCGTGGCTTGCGTGGCTGGCGTGGCTTGCACCAGGAGAGATAGATGCAAGGCTGGTTTGGTGATGCGCGCGGTGGACAGGGGAGAGAAAGAGAATCGAACTTGTGGCCATGCAGACATGCAGAGCGCTGCTTGCAATGCAATGAAGGATGATGATATACGTGGACTGCGGTCGAAGTGAGAGGGAGCGTCTGACGCAAGCGAAAGGACCACCACCTTCCTTATGTGTATTGGTCTCAGTACAGCACCGGCCGCGCGGACAGCGAACCCACCACTGTACCGCGCCACTGTACTGCGCCACTGTACTGCGCCACTACACCGCTCCACTGTACCGCGCCTGACTGTCATCAGTGCCTGTTCCGTGCCCGCCAGCTTGCCAGTCATGGTAAGCCAGGACAGGCAGGGACATGGCCGTCGTCGTCGCCGTCGTCGCCGGCATCGAGAACAAACTTGGCTCCACCAACATCATCAGCCACGCCACACACACACACACACACACACACAAACAAACCCCACAACAACCCGCCCCTGGAAACCATCGCACACATCCCTCCTCTCCGGAAGCCCCCCCCTTTCCCCCTCCCCCGTTCCTACAGACTCAGATACGCGCCCGCCAGCGCACACGCCGCCAGCGCCGCGAACGCCGGCAGCTGCGGGAACCCGGGCCCGCCGAACTCCGGGTCGCGCCCGTCCGCGCCCGGGAACAGCGCCGCCGCCAGCCCCGCGAGCCAGTACACGCTGCCCGTGAAGGCCGCGCCGCGCAGCGCGTCGCGCGCCGCCGCGCGCGGCGTGCCCGCCACCAGCTGCGCCCGCCACGTCAGGAAGAGCGTCGCCGCGCCCAGCGCCGTCGAGAGCCCGATCGTCTGCCCGCAGTGGAACCTGCGCCGGCGCGGCGGGCGGGGCCGGGGTGGGTTGGTGCTGTTGTTGGCCGAAGTGTTCCTGGTGGGGGATGCGGAGGGGGGGCAGGTTGTGTGTGTAGTGCAGGGACGGACGTACTTGGCATGAGGCGGCCAGCGAGGGTTGAAGATGTGCGTGGCCGAGTGGTAGTCAGCGATCCACGCTCCGACGAGCAGGCCGATGGCGTCAATGGTGAGCAAGATGCGGCCGAACATGTTGGTGGTGGTGGCAGCTCAGTCAAACTCTTCGTGGGTCGTGGTAGTGGTTGTGGTGGTGGGACATCATCATTCACTGCCGCTCCCTCCACCAGCAAAGGGCATGTGCGTGCGTGCCGCCTTTTCGAACCGCCCAATCACCCCGCGCCGCCCCCCCGAGTGGCTGAAACGGATTCGCCTCCGAGTCTCAGTAGCCGAGAGTAGGCCTTGACTACAGGATATTTTCAAAGCCGAGTCTGAGGCTTGATGTATTGGTTCTACGCAAGGTGGCACTCCCCACCCCTCAGGCCTCCTCCATAGTCAAAAGCACCACCAAATCCATTGGTGATCCCTTAAGAGGCTGATACCGAGGCTCCTCGCATCACCCATCCCATGCCCATCCCGTGGGAGACTGTTCCTGTGGAGCATCTTGTCCGTCACCCGTTGATGCGCCGCTTGATGCTCTCTGCCTGTCCCTGCCCCAAGACGATGCGACTGGACAGCTTCCGACTGCAACAACAGAAATCCAAACTTGATTCCTGCCCCGCAATCGCCTCCCGCTTCACATATACTACTGGGTACTTGTTCCTCACTTCTGCCACATCCCACATCCCACATCCCACATCCCACATCCCTACCCTTCACCATCACGTGGCTCATACTCCCAATGCCCAACCTAACCACCCAAACGCCCAAAGTCCGCTGCTTCGCCGCCAATCATCTGCCATTTTTGGGCTGAAGCCCAACGTAGCAGTTGGCTAGAGTGGCAGCTTCATTAACACCATGTCACGTGGTCGATGGAGTGCTGCTTGCAGAACTGCCTGGCGTGCCATGTCAAGCACACACATCGTTGTTCTTAGAAGCGTCCAAGGCACCTAATTAGAGACCTCCATAGGCCTGGGCAGTAGCCAAGTCGGCTACGCAATGGCACACAAGCACACGGCAAGCCGTAGAAAGCCAGCAGCACATGTCTTGGTGCTGCATTGCAGTACCTGCCGCCCCAATACGTCCGGAGGACGGGGCAAGGATAGGAGATAATCTACTCTTCCTCTGATGAGCTGGCATCATCACTGTCTTGTTGCTGCTGGCCAGAGTGCGTGCCATCGTTGTTGTGCGTGCCATCGTTGTTCTCCACGGATGGCATAGGTTCTTGGCTCCCACTGCCAGTGCGCTTGTACGCAGCCTTGAGCTCTCTAAGTTGCTCAAGCTTCCGCTCCTGCTCGGCCTTGCCCATGGGCTTGTTCTTCTTGGTCTTGGCCGTCCCCTTGGGAGCCGAGTTGTGCACCGGGGCCGCCATGGGCTCCTGCTTCTTGATCTGCTCTTTGTACTCGGGGAAACGGCTCAGGACAAGCTCCAGGAGTTTGACGAGCGCACTGTCACTGAGCTGATCCATGTCCAGTTCAAGTTCGTCGTCCTCGGACTCCTGGGCGGAACCACCGGTCAGTTTGGGTGTTCATACAATGACCAGCCACCAGGGATACGCTCACCTTGAGGCCAGTGTCTTTCTTAATAATTGCTATCGCCTTCTCCAGAGCAGTATCCTCGAGCCGAGAAATACCCTCACTGACAATTTCCTTCTCCTCGTCTGTCAACTTCTTTTTTACCGCCTTCTTCGCAACTGCTGCGCCGCCAGGAGCCTTCTTTGGGGCCCCCTGAGCTCCGCTACTAGCCTTCTTGGACGAACCGCCACCCCCACTAGCACCAGTTGCCTTCTTCTTGGACGCCTTGGGCGGTCCCTTCTTGGCTTCACCCAGTCTGCCGAGGGCCTGCCGCTTGTCCACCATCATGTTTTGAAGGTGTGTGATAATGCCACGATGCAGATCAATGGCCGCCATGTCGGGGTTTGCCCCATACAGTTTCTTGTCCAATTCGGCGTTCTCAGTCTTCAACCGGTCGTTGAGGGTGTCCAAAGCGCGCTGGATTTCTGCGCGCTCAGTGCTTGCGGCACTCTGTTCTGCATCGCTGGCGTCCTCGTCATCAGTCTCGTCCTTGACACCTCCACGCGGGCTCGTTGCAGAGGCAGGAGCTGCCGCGGGAGGAGCGTGCTTGCTGATCCAACTGGCTTTCTCACCCCACTTCTTCTCGAAGATCTTCTCCAGTTCCCTGACTGTGGCAGTCACCGGATTGTTCTCGGTATTGAACTTGACGCAATTCTTGACTATGAGGCCAAAGTCGGTCTTAAAGTCCTTCGCAGACTCATATTCGCCTTTGTCCAACTTGGTCCTCATGGTGCCCAGGTCCATTGGCTGCTTCACCACACTATGGTAATTCGGAATATTCAACGCCACAGGGTCCACCGGCTCCAGGAACCATTGATTCGCCGCCCAGTTTTTGTGAGCCATGAGCTCCTTGATCACCTCCTCGCAGAACCTCAACTCGGGTTTTTTCTTGTTCCTGGCGACCTTGGCCGCTGGGAATCCAATATCTCTGTTCTTGGGTGGGTGGATGGGCCTCTTGGGGCGGTCAGCATCAGTCTTGGTGCTATCCCGACGGATGTTGGGCATGCCAGAAGGCAAGAGCGCATATCTGTCACCTTGAGAATCGTTCACTTTGTCAGCTGGCGGATTCGCTGCAGGACGTGCCTCCTTCTTAGGGGCAGTCGCAACGGCCTTCCTCGGCTCTGTGTGTCTGGAGGGCATCTGTTTTGGCTCCTGCTTCCCAGCTTTGGTTGGCTCTTCTGCAGGTAGCCCTGATAGGCGCGAAAATATGGATTCCACCGTGTGAAGGGCCGATAGCGAGACATCATGATTCATGCCGTTAAAGGTGACCGCGTTCTCATGAATAAGATGGACGTCTCTCTTGAACTGCCCAATGGTGGTGTACTTGGTATCACGCAGCCTCTGCTCGATGGTCCCAATGTCGACAGGTCGGGAAATCAACGAGCGGTACTGGTCCCAGAGGCCAGGCCAAAGGGCCTGGACGGACAGTTTGAAGTTTCCTCCAGCCTTTGTCTTCTTGATCAGCCCAAGCACCTTTCGAAGCTCTTTGTTCTGGTAGCTAGTGATTGGGTTGTTGTCAAGAGCTGGGTCATCCATCATGCGCGGCTTCCCGTTTGTCGACAGAGGTGCAGGCAATCCGTTAGCCGCAGGGCGAGAATCTGACGCGGACGCTGGAGCAGGAGCAGGAGCAGGAGCAGGAGTTGCTGCAGGGGCGGTCATAGGCGCACTCGCAGTCTGATCCACAGCCGTGTCATCAGATGCGACAGCAGCTGAATTCAAGACCAGCGCTGCCTCTGCTGCCTCTGCGACTGCTCCTCCTCCGTCTCCCTCTCCGCCTCCCTCTCCGCCTCCCTCTCCAGATGTCCTGGCGCGCTTTGCAGCGGGTTCGCCGTCTTCATCATCCTCACGTTCCCGGGCAACCTTTGCATGAGATTGCGACGGCGCCTCGGTCATACTGAGGTCAGCTGTGCAAGGCTCGACAGCAGGTTCTTGCGCTGTTCCTTCCCCTTCCAGGGCCATCATGGACATGCCGGTGGTTGGAGTCATCAGATCGCCAGGTGGTGCAGCAGTTTCAACCGTCGTTTGCGAGTCAACCATGTCAACCACGCCCTCCGGCTCCGTTGTGGCAGCGTCCGATTTCTCTTGGCTGGCCTCAACAACGGGCTCAAGGTTCACAGTGGTCTCGGTGGTCTCGACAGCCGAGGGTGCCTGCGCTGACTCGGGCGACGACTTTGCAGCTAGGACAGAGTCGACAGAGTGGTTTGTGGGGGAGCCGTTGGTGGCAACAGGCACCTCGGAGACAGGTTCGGCGGGTGGAGAGGGCGGCTTTACGGACTCTATTGGCGCATCGACCATGTCGGTGTCCTTGACATCGCTCGACTCAGGTGCATCGGACTTGGCGGAGACCTCAGTCAAGCTGACAGCATCAGCAGTCGGTGGAGTCATGGCCGACACGCTCTGGTTCAGAGTGAAGGCGTCCTTGTTGTCGACAGCTGTGGATCTTAATTGATCCTTCGCAACTGCCTCATCGGAAATGGAGTTTTTTTGCGAGTTGGCAGGCGAGACGTGGCTGGCGCGCAAACACGACAGTTGGTTAGACTGTGGAAAAGCAACGAGGAGAAAAGAAGAGAGGGTTGAGACAACAAGGAGACGGCGCGCACCGGTGCAGCAGGTGCGGGAAGGGGAAGGTGCTAGCAAGGAAGGCGAGGAAGAAGTCCAACAAGTCCAACAAGTCCAACAAATCCAAAAAGTCCACTCACCCGTTCGGCTCCAGAACACTGCCTGTTGCCATGTCGAGGGCGCCTTGCTTTTTGCCAGGCAGTGTTTGGTGTGGGAGGCAAGTTCTAGGCAATGTCAGGACCCTGTACCTGGTAGGTAGCTCGAGGTCAAGTCGCGCACTCCAAGTCGAGAAATCGCAGTTTGCGCGTGGCTTGTTTGGTGTCAGATGGAGGGAGCTTGCTTGGGCCTGGGTTTGGAATGCGCGCGCCGCAAATTTAAAGTGGGGCAGAACAGGAAGTGTGGCTTCCTCAAGTGGTAAGCCTCATGTGGTAAGGCCTGCTTGAGATCTTCCACGGTACCTTGACTTGAAAAGTCGGGATTTGAATTGAATGCAAGGCCTTGCACAGGAGGTGGGGTGCAGATAAAAGAGGGAGTTTGAATTTCACTTGCGGTGGGTGAGCGAAATGGTAGGTGTGAGATTGTACTGCTGGTACAGTTGGTACTGTACTGCCGAGAAGCTGGCGATAGCGGCGCAGGGAAGGGGGAAGCGCAGGAGCGGGATTGGAAGGGAAGGAAAGACCAACAGAATCGAAAATGAAAAAGGCAAAAGAGGCTGGTTGATGAATTTAGCGGCTAGAGCCCAACCTTTGCGCCAGGTGGGTCCAGTCCCACGCTAGTGCTGCCGGAACCTCGGCTGCTTGTTGTTCCAGCTTGAATGAGCAAATGGGAAATGGGCTTGCGCTGCTCCGGGTGGAGTACGGAGTACAGGGTACATGCAAGCAGAGGCGCAGGGATGAGCGGGCAGAGTCAAAAGATACGTATGTACATATGCTATGCTGTACTCCGTACCGGGATCGGGAAAAGGAAGGAGCGAGTTAACTTTATGGGTACAAGTAGTCTAGTACAAGGCCAGGTCGAGATGACTTTGAGGACTTGGTTTTTTTTTTTCATTTGTTTTCTGAACCGTGGGGGTGCCATGCGCTAAGCTGTGTTCGGGAAGCGGGGTTGCATGCGCCAGACTGGACTTGCAGGCGAGGCAGGCCACGCCGCTAACAACCCGAAAAGCCGGTTCTAGCATCCAACCACTGCATATATACTCGTCGACAAAAGTTGAGTATATCCTTGAGGCCTCCTTGGACTCGATGGAGGGCTAGCCTTATGATACGTGGCGTTTCGAAACAGCCCTTGATGCGCATGCCGAGTGCAAGCATTTCCAATGCGCATGACGCATTTGCCCACGAGAGGACAGATCGTTTGTTTATCCACGCGGTCAGTTTTCCGCCAACTGGCGCAGCACCACTATGCAGTAGATTGTGTCCTTTGTCACCAAATTGGAGCATAATGACAACAAGGAGTCAGGTGACCATGCGAGCCAAGTTTTTTTCAATGACCCTTTCTACATAGTAGCAGTGGTTTTTGTTTTGTTACAACAATCTCAACATGTCGAGCTGATGAAGGCTAGGTGGGGCCTTGAGGTGTATGCTGTCATGACTTCCATGCACTACATAGTGCTACATGCTGTGCCATGCATTTTACTGATATCTACTTGGGAACCAGGTGGTAGGCATTATTATAAAAATTAATGGACGTGTAATGTGATATTCCAACCAGGATGTGATGTCCTGAGGTTTAAACTTGCAAAGCAGGATGTTGGATGACTTATACAGTACTTTTCAGCAATATATCAGTTGTGTACATTTATCTGTACTTGTTTGTACCTGCCGAGGCGGGAGGGAGGCGGGTACCTTGGAATTGCTCAGGGGTCCACTGACGCTTGGGCCATCAAGTACTCCAGGTCCAAAATTTGGAAAAAAAGTTGCGCTACTAAACATCTTGTCTCACACCTGGGCAGTCTCCATACGCACTCTTCCCAAGCCCACAATAATCTCTCCACAACTTACAATCTCTAGCTCCCAGTTGCCTTTGCTGCCTGCCATAAGCACTAATCGATCCAGTCATTGTCTTATTTCAGCCAGTATCCTCTTGCCACTTCCTCACAATGGCCACCAAGAGGAAGCTTGCAAATGTCGCAAAGCCTGTGCAGCACCGCAGCAAACAGTCCAACTCAACCTGGATAGACGAGAGCAGAACCGCCGTTTCCGGGCCAGATCAACTGCAAACCTCAGCATCAAAGAGCGTGGAGACCATCGAAATATCAAGCGACTCGGAGAGCCATTACTCCGACCTGTCCGACCTCGGCGGCGACGATGACCAGGCCGCCCCGCAGCACCAGCCCGAGCAGAACGCACCCTCCAAAGCCAACGGCCTCAACGCCGACGCGGAGATGAAAGATGGCGACGACGATGCAGACGAGGCCGAGGACCACGACGCCGAGCCCACCTTTGGCGACCGCATCCGCAACCACGAGACCGTCGACGTCAGCGCCGCACACCCGACCAGCAGCAAGGCCGTCCTCCCGCCCCGCCAGCTCGCCGCGCCCTCCGCAACCTCCCTCGGCACCGTGCTCGCCCAGGCCCTGCGCACCGACGACGCCGACCTGCTCGAGTCGTGCCTGCAGGTCTCCGACACCGCCGTCATCCGCAACACCGTCCAGCGCCTCGACTCGAGCCTCGCCGGCGCCCTGCTCACCCAGATCGCCGCGCGCATGCACCGCCGCCCCGGCCGCGCCCACAATCTCATGTCCTTCGTGCAGTGGACGCTCATCGCCCACGGCGGTGCCCTGGCGACACAGCCCGATATACAGCGCCGCGTGGCGGAGCTCAACAGGGTGCTGGAGGAGCGTGCCAGGGGGCTGAACAGTCTCCTGGCGCTCAAGGGAAAGTTGGACATGTTGGAGGCACAGATGACCCTGCGCCGCGGCAACAAGAGCCGCCGCGGCGCGACGGCCGTGGATAGCGAGGAAGAGGAGAGCGATGGTGAGGAGGGTGTGGTCTACGTTGAAGGCCAGGAGGATGACGCATCATCGAATGGTCTCGCACAACGGAAAGATGATGAGGATGACGACCTTCCCACCACCAACGGAGTGGCTTCGGACTCTGAGGAGGACTCAGATGAGGACCAGGATGAGATTGACGTAGACAACTTTGCGGAGGAGTCGGTGGATGAGGACGATGTTGATCATGACGATGTCGAGGACGACTCAGCCGAAGAGGAAGATGAGAGTGAGGCTGAGCCTGCGCCACCAGCAAAAGTGCAGAAAAAGAGCAGATCTTCCTTTTCCAAAAGATAGTCAAATGTATAGCTTGGGGAAAAGGGCAAGTCCACCTTCTCAAGGAGATGGCATACACATGTGGTCATACATGTGAGTGAAAGCTACAGGAGTTGTCAGATAGATTCTGCCAAGGATACCAGGCATTCTGGCATAAGATAGGATCATCAGCATGGTACATACGTTATGATTCCACAGAAATCCGGGTTATCTGGTCATCATTCACCTCTGCAGGAGATTTACAGGACATTGCTCTCTGAACAAATGTAAGGAAGGAATGGGGTGCCGTTGGCCATGTTGAAGCATTGATTCCATGCTACCACAGGGACAATCTGAAGTTGGAACTCTTCTGCCCACAAAAGATATCTTCTCAATCAATCTCAGCTTTACAAACAAGCGGATGCCTTATAGGAAGTGAGTTGGCCTATATCAGAGGTACCAGATCATGAGACTCAAACTGAGTATTACTATGATAAAGAGGCATATATGCTACAATTGGGGTGGGGGGTTACACCTGGTCCATCAAGATGGCAGCATCACAAGCCAGGCCACTTCACCGACCATGATATATATACGCCCGCCCCTGCCCTTCAGGCTTCAGCCATATGGAAAGAGTCCGCCTTTACGATCCCCCCTTTGAAATCGACAGTGCAGTATCAATTCAACATCAAGGGCTCATGAAATAACCACTCAGCCGTCCAGGCCGTCGTTGGGTCCAGAAAGGATTACTACCGGTATGTTAACTCCAGGCCGTTTCACACCCTTCAGCTCATCCGCAAGCGTGCTGCTCCAAAACCTGTGCTGGAGTCCCTCTTGAGTGCTGTGGACGTCGTAGTCCGAGATTGCAGTGTGGTCTCTCCGCTTGCCTAAGATCACCACTCTCATCTTGAGATCTGCAGAATGACCCGGGCAGTTGGATGAATTCATCCTATTCTGAGGTTCTGGCAGTGCTCACTGGGTGGTCCCTTACTACCCAGGTGCTCGCACTTGACCGGCTGCTTTCTCACAGACGCCCCGCTACGTCTGGCCCCTTCGGCATGAGGAAATCCACTGTTCTCAGCCCGAGGACCCTCGAGCCGTCCACATTGGCTGGGTCTCAGAAATCCAGCAGCCTTCATGGCTTACATCGTCGTACATGTGACCAAAATACCGAGTAGATTCATAGTGCAAGTACCTCCTGGTTGCTCCTGAGATATGTGCAGGGATCAGGGGTTCATCTTCTCCGTGCCCCCTGGATGGCTTATCTCAGGCACCGGCACCGGCACCGGCACCGGCACCGTCCTAAACGCCTCTTCCTCCAACCTGCAGCCGGCGGCGCCCTGTTCCCAAATACTTGACAAGCCCACGCCACACCACACCACACCACACCACACCACACGGTCGAGAGTCCAGAAGAAGGATGAGCCCCGTATCCCACAGCTTCCTCTCCATCCTCTCGCATTATGCCTTTACCAATGCCCGGCACACCAGCATGGCGCACGAGGATCGCTGCCATCTTCAGCAGCGCTGATACCCATACCATTCTCGCCTTCTGGCTATTCGGTCCGCACACGTTTGATAGTCTTCAACCACTGCGTCAAGAGGAACATACAATAGCTGATGGAGTTCTCTAGGCCTGATCAACAATGTCTTATATGTTATTATTCTGAGTGCCGCCCAGGACCTCGTCGGGTGAGCACACGTCCTGTGCACTCTCCAAGCAACTCTTCGAGCATCGCAGCTAACTGGCCGCTTTAGTAATTTGCCCAAGTCAATGGTCTTGCTAGCGGATGTGATGCCCTCCTTCATAACGAAACTCGTGGCGCCCTACTTCATCCACCGAGTGCCTTACTCGGTCCGAATCCCTATATTCGCTGGCCTATCGACGGCCGGTATGCTGCTGGTCGCCCTGACTCCGTCAACCCAGACTGTCGCTGTCAAGCTTGTCGGTGTTGTTCTGGCTAGTCTGAGCAGTGGAGGCGGCGAGCTCAGCTTCTTGGGCTTGACGCACTTCTATGGCCCCATGTCGCTGGCTGCTTGGGGCAGCGGCACAGGTGGAGCAGGCCTCGCCGGAGCCGGCTTGTACGTCATGTTGACAACATGGTTCGGCTTCAGCGTCAAGGGCAGTCTGCTGGCCTCGGCCTTTCTGCCCATCCTCATGCTGCTGAGCTTCTTTGCCGTCCTGCCTCCGGGCCCCCTGCGCCAATGCACCAGACCGAAGGACTATGACTCGCTACCCGACCAACACCTGACTGAGGGCGACGTTGACGATATTGCCGCCGACAACGCCGCGTCCAGCCTCCTGGCTCCCGACCCCACGGTTGCGTCCACGGCCTACTCTGCCAACCCTGATAGGCCTGTTGGGACATTATTGGCGCATTTAAATCGTGCCAAAGCACTTTTCTTTCCTTATATGATGCCTCTACTGGTCGTTTGTAAGTCTATGCCTGGGCCGCCGAGCCCTGTCCTGCCTTTTTCGCGTCAACCACGCTGGACTGTACTGTTTTGGACATATAAGCTCATCCACCATGACGACATCCTGACACGCACCAGATATTGCAGAATATACTATCAATCAAGGTGTAGCGCCGACCCTCCTATTTCCCTTGAAAGGTACACCCTTCTCGGAACATCGGTCTTTCTACCCCATGTACAATTTTCTATACCAGCTCGGAGTATTCGTGTCACGGAGCTCGACTCCTTTCGTCCGTATCCACCGCCTCTACGTCCCACCCATCCTGCAGGTTGGCAACCTCCTCTTGTTGACATTGCAGTCGTTGTTCTTCTTCATCAACTCCTTCTATGTCATTTTTGCCATCATTTTCTGGGAGGGGCTGCTTGGGGGAGCTGTTTACGTCGTTAGTGATGATCTTCCAATCTTGCAGATGGTGATCATTGCTAATCTCCACCTCGCCAGAACACATTCGCACAAATCATGGACGAAGTACCTGCTGCAGACCGTGAATTCAGCCTCAGTGCGACGTCCGTGAGCGATAGCGCAGGTATTTGCATCGCGGGCTTTGTGGGGATGGCTATGGAAACCTGGCTCTGCGACTGGAATGTGCAGCATGGAAGACGGTGGTGCAAGAACATGAAGATCAGCTAAAGAGTCGTGTTGATACTGAGTGCGTGGAGTCTCAGTCTCAGTGTCCTACGCCCCACCAGCTTCCCCGGCCTCATCTAGCCTCTTGGCGGCTCCAATTTGTTGTTCGATGGACAATGTGCAGAACCGGTGGGAGCCAAGTTGGGTCATACTCATGTGCACCGCGAAAGGCCTTCTGGACCAGGGCCCAAATCCGCTTCATCTCGGCCCGCTTCAACCTCCTCAAGCCTCTCAAGGTTGACGGTTCTGGCCAACCGTGCTCGGTGAAGTCCACCAACAGCGTCAGCAACTTCAGCTTTGGGAACCGCCGGATGAAGCTCACACCCTGTCCCAACGCCGATTCGACCCAGCACGGACGCAGGCCCCAGGTCATGACCAGATTCTCGAGATTGGCATATGCGGTCACTTCGGCGTGGCTGACATCAACTAGACCAAGGATCAGACAGGCTCGCTCTGCGCGAGGAAGGTGACACTCACAGCCACGACATATCCATATGGACTCAGCTTGCCAGTTCAAATACACGCCCTCGTCGTGTCGTCCATGGCGCTGAACAAGGTGGAATTTCGGGGACGACGCTGCGCAGAAGCCCTTGGGCGGCGCAATCAGGAGCCGTCTGGACTCAGAACAGGCTTGCAGCACCGATGGGACTTTGCGTTTGAGATTGTACCCGAACGGGCTGTTCCATGTCCTCGGAACGATCGCCGGGTCCGGTATTGCGGCTTCCCAGATCAGGTAGCGGATTTCCAAGGGGAGACGCGAAAAGATAGAAAATGAAACTGGAAGGCCCCGGGTTGCTTTGGTCGCACCCTCATCGCCCTGGAAGACATGCAAGATGTCCAGGCCGAAGATGTCTCTCCAATCCGTTACTTGAGACTCGCCCGTGCTGGGGCGCCGGAGAATGGGAGCGCCCGTCATGTTGAGACGTTGGCAATGCGTTGTGGGTCCCTTCACGCATGCCAGGGAGATTTACTATCATCAATGTTAATGGTTCCAGGGGTGGGCCAGATTCGCAGTTGTGGACGGTGGGCGGTTTTGGCGACAGCGAGACGGACGGCACAAATAAATACCTGGACCAGCAGAGTCAAGCGGAGTCAGTTGGATGTAGGGACCCGATATTGTGAACTCCAAGATGGAAACACACAAGGCAAAGATCAGAGGTGTGGGTTCAAGCTTCCCCTGTTCCGATATTAATGCTTGACGTGAGCTTATGCCCGTTTCGAATGACTTAGGCAATGTATGCGCCGCGGAACTAACAAGGCATGACGACTAGACAAAAGAAGCCCTGAAATATGCACCTTGACCAGTTCGTCTGTGGACGACTGCCAAAGCGAAGTATCGTCTCCTGATGTGATGGAAATAAATCATCACTCCGGCACACCGCTCAGTATATGTTCCGGTTCTTTCCGCGATGAGGCTGGCATTGTGAAATATCGAGGGTGTTGACCCATACTATTATGACTGTCGAGCTTTCCAGCGCACACCAAGTCCATCACGAGGCAATCGCAATTCCGTGGTCCTGCCGGGCCTGGTATGACGCCTGGTGCTGCAACGACATCCCACCTTGTCGAGCGCAGACAGGCAAGGAAGGTAGGTCTGAAGCGAAGGACGTGGCTGGCTATCTGCCGTGCATGGACCTCCAACGAATGATCTCCGCTTCCTGGTGTTCGAATACGACCAGAGGCGGTGGTCTGTCAGTCGGGAGAGATTGGTCTTCTCCACCTTCTTCTTCCGCCCACGGACGGTCCATTTCCGAGTCCGGATATAAGCACGCATGTTGCGACTGCTACGGTGTTTTGGGTAGTGATTACAGCTATGTCACGTCTCGGCCCACAGCCCCGCAGTAAGAGGGCATGTAGCACTGAGCCAAATTTATATTGAAGTTGTGTAACCATTATCAATTGTAGTGGTTGTATACGAACAGTGGAGTGCCCATTCAACATGGGGCACGGGCCAAGCACTGGCCCATAGTAACTTGGGTGCGGACCGGCTAACGGTCCGCTGAACTTGGAAGTATCATCCACTTTCAAGTAATGTAATACTACCAATGTTGGAATAGCAGTCAATTGCAGTACAGTCAAGTCAACTATACTTACAGTTAGTTGATTGTGCTGACTGCAAATTGACTGCAAGTTTAGTGCAGTAGGTGCCCACTTCAGGTTGGGGCACGGGCCAAGCAATTACCCATACAAATTAGTGTGCAGACCGACTAGCGGTCTGCCAAACTTAGAAGTAACACATCACCACTTCCAATGTAACACCAATTACTTCGACCACAGAGATTCGAATCGACTACGTTGTAACGATAAAGGCTTACTAACACTAATTAGTGATTATTAGGTTAAGTATAGATAAGCTAGGTAGAAGAAAAAGTTATTTTCCGGTTGTTATACTTTGTTTAAGTAAGGTAAAGGAAATATTTTTACGAAGGGCCCTTATACGCTATGTTTTTGTTCGCGGTAACAAATAAGGAAGGCTTATAAATTTTGCAGCTGTTCGCGGCAATCTATAAGTATCGATGGTATCGCTATTACCGAAAACATTAAGAAATCCTTATGAAAATAGTTTTGAAAACATGAACATTAACCCTTTGAAGGTCTTCAAAACCAATAAGTCGTCAAGTTAATAAACGGCTAAGTTAATATCATTACGGCTACTTTTATGACAGGTATTACGATTATAAATATCAAATCGTAAAAACGATTAAGTTTTATAACTTTCAATAAATGAAAATCTTAACAATAAACTTACAGCTTAAATTACCTTTATATTACTTTTTATAGTTTTTAATTTTCTTTACGATACTTAGAAAACATCAATATTAATATCGGTACCAACCTTACCCGAAAAAAAAAAATTAAAAAACTTCAGATTAACATTCGTTAAACACTTCAATAACGATTTTTAGTAAATGGATATTGATTAAGACTTTACTCCTATACATTTGACGAACTATTTTGCCTACTAATAGTAACATCTTCCCAAATACTAGTTAATGAACCCAAAGGGTCCCTATAGTAAATACGGATTACGTGGTAATTACTCCTTTCATTAAAATCTGAGGAGGAAAGGAAACCATATAACATACTCGACGGTAAGTTACGCCCATTCTTCAACAGTTGCCGCTAGATAAGGATTGAATTACTAGGTTTTCACACTTTATTTCCCAATATTCTTACTGGTTGAACCGAGGATTATTACCTTCGGTATTTCACGAATTGCTTTTCTTTTCGAGAAATCTATAACGGTTGTGAAGTTTACATTGAATACGATGTTTACTTCGCTTATTATTATATAAATTATAATATTATAAAGTGGGTGTACATGTTGAATAATAATAAAAAGTCAAAAAATAAAATAGACCTCTTTAATCAAATGTTTGATAGGCTGATACTTTACCAATAAGCAATGGGAAATGTGGGAGTTAGCAAGGGTATATTATATTAGTAAGTCCGGTAAGTCGTTATGGTCTATGAAAAGTTCAAATACGCTCTATAATACCCTACCACTACCTATGAAGGTTTTTTTTAGCTCATTATAATCCTCGTTTACAATTGTGATAATATAGGTGTCGAATTCGACTGTTATATACCCCTAAGTTTTAAAGTTCAACGAAGATAATAAAAACTCTTTCTACATATTCTATATTGACTGCAAGTACGGTAAGTATAACTATACGGTTAACGGAAGGCCAGGACCTAGGGACATAATTACCAAGCTACGTAAGGAAAAGAATATTCCTTTTCGTTGAAATATTTAAGTTGACTATTTAAGTTCCCTTAAAATACTAAACGATGTTAGATTTACAGCAAGCAAGACTATTAGTTAAAATGTTACACTATTATTGAACGATAATTAAAATATGTGATATATATTATATAATACCCATTCATTACTTATTGAGATTGTATTAAACGTATTTTAAACCTTAAAATTAAAGAGGTTGTAGATAACGAAAATAAACCTAAGATTATCAACTGGTATAAAGATATTGGTACCAGTTCGAAAGCAATGTAATAACTTATCGACCACGCTTTTTTTAAATATTTTATATTTAAATACCCTTATCGTCGTTATAAAGATAAAAATCATGGTTCTACGTACTTATTTACTATTCATAACCGTTATATAAAGTAAGTATTTTAAGGTATTATGCTAGATATTAAGGCAAGATAGTATTTAACAACAGTCTATTCGTAATAGTTCACGTTACGAAGAGCTACTAATACTGTTACGAAACTTAACTATATGGATGCGGTAAGGCTAAAGTTGATTTTGGCACTAGAAAAGAGCTTGTTTTACTAAGGTTAACGACTATTATTATAGTTGTTGGACTTGTGATTTTTTATATCTTAGAATCTCCTTCCCTTTTCTCCCTTTACTTTAATAATATGAAAAACCTCGGAGTTAACGTTGATATTTATATTAGCGAACTGGTTAATATTATGAGTAGTTAAAGGTTTGTATTTAATGTGAAATGGGAATACTTTTGATATCACCTTTAAGGGACAAATAAAGTTTTATTAAAAATAACAAAGTAAGAAATTCGTTGAATATATTAAAGGCTTAACTATATAGTGACTAATTAACCATATATATTCTTCAAAGCTATTAGTTATAAGGAAATGAATCTAAAAGTATTGGAAACAATTGAGTGACTTTATCACCATTATCAAATACATTCTCAATCCTCTTCAAAGTTCAAGTTTGTGTTAAAGGAAAATTAAAACTTTAAATTTGAAATTTTCTTAAACATATTTTACCTAGACGGCAAACTAGAATTATATATTATTAATTTCGCTAGAACGTTTTATGGTGGTGAATTTATTGAAAACCATTGCGACAAAAATTTATTAAAAACGGTACATACTTTGTAAATCAATACGTATCTGAGCTTATTGGGTATATTGATCTATGATTCCAGTATTCACTTTTCCGCGATAAAGTTTCAAATTAATGCCAAATCTATAGGGATATAATATCAATAGGTTTCCATCAAAACCTATTAGAGTCTTAGTGAAGTCGAAAAAGCTTACGTACTCTTAAAAAGGGCTTACGAAATTCTTACCCTAGAGATTAGAAATTTTGAAAATTCAGAAGCACGACTTTAAATATCTTTGAAAATATTTAACAATATTATTAACCCCAACGGTTTTATATCAACTTGATTGGTACTTAAAGACTACCTACGTATAATAAATAAATATCTACTATTACTAAACACCCAGAAACATATTGTAATATACAGTAAAGCCTTGAAAAAACCAATAAAAAAAATCGACACGCCACTAGATCAACAATACCCTTAATATTAGAAATAGACTATCAATAACAAACGTAATTTCTTTGCCTTTTTAAAGTAAAGCTTTCATATAAAGAAAGCCAGACAGATGTGATAGACCTTACAAGATCTTAAGTATCGTTAACCTAAACGTGTTGGTTGAAACTGATAACGGCTCTATTACTTTTCATATTATATAAGTTAAACTATATAGAAAACACTTTAAATTTAACGAAAACCCCTAATTCGAAAACCTTTGAATTGAGCGAATCAGTTAACATAACATTTTTGAGCCGATAGTTAATAAGCCGATGGAACGTCGACAGCGTGGAAGATTACCAAAAAGAAGATACACACTAAAAAAGAGGACGATTATGAGGACTACAGACCTGGAATGGTATACACAACAATGTGAGTATCTTAAAAAAAGGTCCAACGGAGAATTTACCCTTAATTTACATGTTGAAGGTATTATTAACACACCAGGTAAACCTTTTAAAGATAGATACCAAGTGAAAATCGATGGCGGTTTTATATATAGAGTTGTTTAACTTATTCTGTTAACGCAATTTAATAGCTAAAATTTTACAATTTTCAGGTCAAAGATAGTTTAAAAATTCCAAGGCAAAACCATGGACCAGTCGTACGAAAATTTATGGTTAATCGTTTAAGGATATAGTAAAAAAGGCAAAAACTAGATCCTTATTTAATTTCTTATAAATTAAAAGATTAACCAACATTAATCTTGTTAATACTACTATTCTGATTACTTGCGTGAACAGTAAATTTACATTTAATAATTTTAATATAGCGTACGCTTCTATGCAATCTACTACTAATATTCAACAGATTTCATTATTGGAAATACCGAAAAAGTTAAGAAACAAGTTTCCGGTCAACACAGTAATACTTTATATGAAATCTTTGTATGGACTATCCGAAATAGATATGTATTGGTTTTTAACGTATTAAATGAACTTCAGAAATATGTTGGGCATAAATACTTTAACGTTTGACTTGTATTTATTAATTACGTAAGGGGAAAAAATTGGTATCGTTAAAATATAAATTAACAATAACTTTTTCTTCGAAAACACTTAGTTTGTGATGGCGGAATAACATGTTTTCGAAATTTAAAGTCTTTAAAAGTATAATCTAAATTGAACATTGGTTAAGGGTATAAAATTGAACTTAAATTAATCGTTAATTCGTATTTAAAATATTAAAGATAATAAGGATACTCGTGACACGTACCATAACCTACGTCAAAAAGGGAAAATTACGAGCTTAACAATGATTAATAAGGCCGATAAGGTAGGATCATAACTATATTTAGAGCAAAGAGCTCATAAAGCCTACATTGTTACATTATACTAACCGAAGGCATCGTAGGATTTATCGATTATGATGCAAATACAACATCCATAATTTTTTTTAACGAGTTAAATAAAACAATTGAATAGTAAATAAATAATTCAAAACAAGTTATGAATATGGTTTCGACGGACTTAACAAAAATAAAATTAATAATATTTACAGACAGCTCTTTTACAAACAATACTAACCTTATATCGCAAATTGAATTTCTTATAATATTCGTTAACAAAAAAATATTTAATGGATAATTTATGGTTAGCAGCAACCTTATACATTGGATATTCATTCAATATCAACGTGTAATACGAAGCATACTGAAATGAAAGGTTTATCGTATAATGGAAGGCTTCGAAATTAACATAGTGAATAATGGCACGTTAAAGATTATCATCAAATAGCAAAAATTTCCTCTGATACTTGTGGTTAAATATATATGAATTCCAGGAGCCTTTATAGAAACATATTAAAATTAAATTCAACTAATAATAAACGTTTGATAATAAACGTAATGACTTCAAAAAAGAAATACGAAACCTGGAAAATCGATAAGTTCCGATATATCAACAGTAAAGATAACCCCGCTAACACTATAACCAAGGCGATGTCTCATGGCACTTTTGAAAGGTTTGTGGATAGTAATACATTAACCGCACGAATCGAGGGCTACGTAAACTACTCAAAACGTGATATAAAGAAATAAAAATGCCCTAATAAATTTGAAAACTGCCAGGATAATGGTAGCAATAGCAAAAGTTAAAACTACTGGCAAATGATACGCAATTAGTGAAATATGTAATACGCGAAAGTCTATAACAAAAGACATGTATACGGGAGTTGAGGAATGGAGCGCTTGGAGATATGAGGTAAAAAGCTGTAATTGGTGTCAATTTCAATATAGATTAATTGAAATTGACAGGAGATTGGCATGTGGATTAAAGAGGGATTTCAGGGGTTATCACCAATTGATAGTGAGTCACGCTAACATTCAAGCACAAAATAAAAAGCCGTTAGTATTGGAATAACAGTCAATTACAATACAGTCAAGTCAACTATACTTACAATTAGTTGATTGTGATAACTTCAAATTGACTACAGTTCATGGGATTGATTGTAAGTTTGGTATAGTAGGTACCCAATTCAATATGGAACACAAGCCCAAGCATTTGACCATACAAATTAGCGTGCAAACCAGTTAGTAGTTTTTCAAACTTAGAAGTAACACATCATTACTTTCAATACAGTACCAGTTACCTTGACTATAGAGATTCCAATCGACTACGTTGCAATAATAAAGGTCTATCAACAACTAATTTTATATTGAAAGGTTTAAAACGTATATGATTTAAAATCATGTTGGAACAGTAGTAATTGCAGTACAGTAAGTCAGTTTTACTTACAGTAAAATTGACTATACTGACAGCAAGTTGAGTGCATTGTTTTGTAGGTCTACTTTATGAACTACAAGTCAAATACAGTATGCATCCACTTCACACTAGGGCACGGGCCAAGCAATTGGCCATGCAAATTACTGTGTAAACCGGCTAGCGGTTTACTAAACCTAGAACAATACATCCATTACTTGACCACGCGATACTACTATTACTTCGACCACATTTCGAATCAACAACGTTGTAATGTCTAAATTCCTACCAATAATAATTAGTGCTTATTATGTTAAATACATATTGGCAAGATAGTAGAAGTTATTTTCCGGTTACGCTTTACGTTAAACGTTCAAGTAGAGGAAAGATTTTCGTGAAGAGCCTTTATTATTGTGTTAGGCTTTACAGTAGTTAGTAATGAATACTTCCGAATTGAATTAGTCTTTATAGTAGTTTAAAAGTGGCGATGGTATTGCTAGCATTTCAAGATACCAAGAAATCTTTACGAATCTTTTTTGAAAATAAATGTTGAGATTGATCGTTTAAACTTCAAATTATTAAGTTAGAAAACGGCTAGGTTAGTAATATTGCGGGTTTTAGTATTGAAAAAACGATTTAGTCATACGGCTCAAACCTTTTAACTACAACCAATAATAAATAATCTCCAAACTTACCCTTTATATCAAACTTTGCTCTTAATATAAAGTTTTTCACTTTACATCACGCTTTCCCTCTTTTTATATCATAATCGTCAATTTAATCGTTAAAATTGTTGTTTTAAGCGGAAATATCAAGAATATCCAATTCGCGCCAAGAAAGCTACGTCGCATAACTTCACGCTAAATTGCTAAGTTCTCACGTTTCCAAATTACCAAGTCCCTTAACTACAAAGCCTTACACTAGCTAAAACATTAAGATAACACCCAATTAAGAATGAATAAAGGAAATTGAAGCCCACAGACCCTTTATTTTTAAGCATGAAGATGAATAATTTTAAAGAATAGATGTTAACGAAGATTTAATTGAAAGGCATTTGATTTACTTCGTCGGCTATTACATTTTCGACTAAGACAGCAGTGAAAAACTTGACCGTAACGTTCGTGTTTTTTAAAAGTATCGTGGGTTTTTTAACAATAATATTATTAACATGTGAAAGAAAATTTAGAAAGTTATTAGGTTCAAATTAAAGTTAGAATTTGAACGGCAAGGAATTTACGTTCTAAATAAAAACTTAAACAGGTTGGTAGAACCATTTTTTAGTTTTACTCAACTTCAAGAATACCCTTAAGATTTTAATTCTTAAGATTTATGAGAAAAGAGCAAGAGCGTTGAAGATTTTTAACACCTTAATACACGTTTTAGGGGACCACCTCTTATTTTTCAGTTGATTTTATCCTTTAACCTTTCCATTAATATTATTTCTTTATACTCTGACAATAAAAACATGTTAATATGTTTGTAAGTTTAATATCTTTACATTATAATACGGAGTATGACTTAAGAGGCGGTAAATCACGTAAATCAACAACTATAAACGCGGTAAGAGGAATTAACGTTAGTGTTATCCATCGGTTAATTGAGAAAAATCGTTAAGTTTTTCAAAAAAAAAAAAAAAAAAAAAAAACCCTATAACTAAGTTCACCTTTCCTTTAAAACCTTCCTTTAAGATCGTTAAAGGTTTCCTTAAAATTGGCAAGTTCTTTAAGGCGATACTTCCTACAGAAAATACGCTATAGTTTATATATACGAATATACTATAAATCCTACTATAGGACTTTATCTCTCGGATATGACAACTGGCAACTACCTCCAATATCGCGACTCGGAAGCTTTAAGATTGAATTTAATGAAAGAAAATAACATCGACGATTGAAACAATTATCGTAACATTATTCCTAAACTTGTAAAAATGGTTAATATTAATTATAAACTTATAAATTTCGCGAAGATCAGAAATAACACAGAAAAGTATAATAGAAGGCTCTACAATTGATTCAATATAAAAATAATACCCTTATTAAACGTTTATAAGTGAATAGACGTTTATCTCTTAGGATTTTACTTATTATTTCCTGAAATCGTTACAAAGTACGCCAAAAAAAAAAATTACTACTTAACGTGCTCAGTGAAATCTAAAACATTCCGAAAAATTTACGATAATGTTGGAATAGTAGTAATTGCAGTGCAGTTGGTTAACTTTACTGTAAGTAAAGTTGACTATACTGACTGCAAGTTAAGTTTATTGTTTGTGTCTACTGTATTGGCTGCAAGTCAAGTACAGTATACGTCCACTTCATATTAGGGCACAGGCCAAGCAATTGGTCATACAAATTACTGTGCAGACTAGCTAGCGGGCTGCCAAATCTATAATAATACATTCATCACTTAACTATTGTAATACCACTGTTACTTCAATTAATCGAACCGACAATGTTATAACATCTAAAGCCTTATCACTACTAATTGTTTATTAGGTTAAGCATATATTAGCTAATTAAAAGAAAAAAACTAATTTCTGGTTATGTTTTAAACTAAATGGTAGCTAGGGTAAAGGAAATATTTTTGCGAAAAGCCTTTACTACTGTGTTAGTCTTTACGGAAGTAAGTAAAAAAGATATTTAAGCTACGCTAGTCTTGACGTCAGTTCAAAGGTAGCAACGATATCGTTACTAAAGACACTAAGATATTTTACCAGATCTTTTTTAAAGTGCGTTAAGATTAACCATCCATAGTTTTAAAAGACAAGTTAGTAAACAACTAAATTAGTATTATAACGGGTGTTATTACTGTGAGAACGAATAAATTAGCATTATTAAGTGTGTTATTACTGTAAAAATGACTAAATATTATAGTCTACAACTTTCAACCTTTAACTTTTATCAACAACAAACAACCTTTGACTTTATCCTCTATAGCAAACCTTTACTCGTACTTTATTTATTTTTTCTCCTACACCAATTCATTCATTTAAATCTCTATTTCGAGCGAAAATAAAGAGAATTACCAAGTAGCGTTAAAAAAAGCCACGTCTTGCGACTTTATGTTGAATTACCAAATTCCTATACCCTGAATCCACAAGTCTATGACTTCTCAAGTTCTACATGAACCAGAACGTTAAAATAGCATCTATGAAAGAAGTATAAAAAAGAATTGAAGCTTTCGGATCCATTTTTACAAAGTAATACAATGAAGACCTTTGGAGGCCAGATATCAATAAAGACTTAACCAAAAAGTACCTAGTCAACTTTTTCGACCATTTTATTATGAAATAAGACGGCGGCGAAAGACGTAGCCGCAGAAACCGCTTTTTTCGCAAGTATCGTAAGTTTTTTCACAACTAGATTATTAATATGGGAAAGAAGATATAAAAGGTCGTTAAGTTCAAGTTAAATTTAAAACTCGAATAACGAAGAATATACATGTTAAAAACGAGTTTTACTAAACTGATAGAAACCCTTTTCAGATTAGCTCAATTTGAACAATCCTATTAAGACATACTCACTAAGGGAAGAAGAATTGAAAACCCTTAACGGCTCAAAATAAGTTTCAAAGGCCTTCCCCTTGATCTCCAGTTAAATTAAGCCTCTTTAGGCTCTAATAATTAAAAACCTATTAATTTGTTTAGTAGCCGAACACCTCTACATAACAACGCGAAATACGCCCTTAGCAGCGGAAAAACGCGTAAAGAAACGGCCGTCGACGCGGTAAAGGGTATTGACATCGGCATTATACAATTAATTAAGAAAAATCATTAATTTCCTTGAAACCCCTCCTATAACTAAATCTTCCTCACCCCTTAACCCTTCATTCAAAATCGCCAAGTTCCTTAAGGCGAAGATTCTCACCACAGATATACCTATACGTATGAACCTACCATATGTCTTACTATAAAACTTTACACCTGGGGTGAAACTATTAGCAATTACCCTTACCACCGCAACTCGAAAGTACTATTAAATACTATTAACAATTGGGACGACTATCGTAACCTCTTTCCTAAACCTGTTCAAATGATTAAAATTAATTATAAGCTTTTTATAAACCTCTCCAAAATTTGGAATAACGTAAAAAAGTATGACGGAAAGCCTTATAGCTTCCTTAATACGAATATAATACCATTTTTGAACATTTGTAAGTAGATGGAGGTTCCTCCTTCTGATTTCTACTTAATATTTCCTGAAATCGTTATAAAACATGTCAAAACTATTACCTAACCTTTTTAACATAGAAAGAAAATTTCCGCGAAATTTACGATAATATAAAAGGTTATTTTAAACACGACGTCCAACTTACATAATACTATATGGATTAGGCTACCACTAGGTAGACGACTATAATAATAAAAAAGAAAAAGAACGAAATACCGATGAATATTTTAAATTAAATATTTGATAAACAGATGTTATATTAACATGTTATATAGAAAGCCTACATTAGTAAAGTCACGCTCCATAAACAGGCACGGACAACTATTACAGGCGTCAACGAATTTAAATACGCCTTACAATACCCAAATACCACCTATAAAATATTTTTCAATTAGAAAAGGTTTTCATTGGCAACCGTCATAACACGCAGTCTAAACACATTTAATATATATCCACAAGTTAATGACTTACATAATATGAATAAAGAAAACCGCGCGTTAGTATATTACGTCGATCGCAAATACGGATACCCTTAACGTTTGAATATAGTTTCATAACTCTAAAATGAAAGCTACAATCATACTAGAGTTAGCTAAGGAAAAACTAAAATAGATCTATTAACCGTAAAAAATATCGTCCTGATAAAAGAAAAAAAAATCAAATTCGTAGCAAATCCAGTTTTAATTAACTCGTTACCATCCAACCGAAAGTAATAATAAATAGATAATATAATACATGCAATAATATTTTACTTCTGAGTAAAACTACTGAAACCATATTATAAACTTCGAAGGTAAATAAACTATTAACGACGACGATACCTCTAGAAAAATTAAGTCATATAAAAATAATACTCCTGACGCAACCTAATAACTAGCCGACTATGCCTTTATATACCGCCTAATTGGAGAAAAGATTTATCTTCACCCTAACTAATCCCATAACCACTTACATACCTCTAACATTTGCAACTGTTAGATGAACTATATGTTTTAAGGTATCATGCCAGATACAGTTGCAACAAATTACTTTAAAAGAAACTATTTATAGTACATGGTATAACGAAAGGAACACACCATTACTACTGAAATTAATCGTTAAAATGCTAAGAAAGATAAACTTAACTTCGGTCTAGGTGAAAAATTATCGTTACTGGAGATAACAGTAATTTAAAATATTATTAGGTTTATTACGTTTTACAACCTCAAGTCCCGTACCCCTCCCCTTTTATAATTGGAAGATATAAAAACCCTTGGCGTCAACTTTGACGTCAATACTAACGAGATTATTAAAAACGGCCAGAAATTTCCCCTTTCCTCCATATAAAGACATTTATCGTTTTAACTTTAAACCTCAAAATCAATGGTATTGAATTTAACGAAATTAAAGATACGTTAACTATATAGAAGCTTGAATTATCCCGCTGTTAACAAGCTATACAAAGTCTTAAAATTCATAGGGCACAAATATATAGAATACTTTACTTTGAAAGCTATCGAAAAGTTTTAGCACTACTACCAAACTTATATCCAAATCCTACTAAAATTTATATTTATATTAAAAGACGATGAGAACTTCAACTGCAAGATATTCATTAACGTGTCTTACTTAGACAACAAGCTTATTTCTCACATTATTAACTTTACGACCTCTTTTCATGAAGTCAAGTTTCTAAAATCCCTATTGGTAAAAGATATGTAAAAAAATGTTAAAGATGTTGTAAATTGACACGTGCTTTGACTCGCTTAACATCGTTGTTTACAATAACTATACTAACTTATCTGTAATGGAGTTTTAGGCAAATGTTAAAATAATGAAAATTAAATACAAGTAAGTACCTATTAGGGTCTACTAGAGTATTAGGGAGGGTAAAGGGGTATACATATTACTTCATCAGGCTTACAATATCATTTCTCTGGAGTTTGGAAGCTTTTTGGACTAAGAGGCACGCTTTTAAATATCAGTAAAGGGCCTTAATAATATTATGGGCCTTAACGGCTTAATGTCAACGTTATTAGTCTTGAAAGAGTATCCAAGTTTAACGAGTGAATATTTGTTGTTAACAAGTACACACAAGAGAGTTGTAACTTACGGTATAGGATTGAAGTAACTAAGGAATAAATTGGCACAATATTAAGTTAATAATGCCCTTAATACAAAAAATGATCCTATGACAATCGATGTACTTGCTTTACCGTTACAGAATAAAATCCTCACGTAACGGGAACTAAGTAAATAGAATAGTTTATATAAAATTTTAAATGTCGCTAACCTTAAAGTAGTTATTAAAATTGTTAATATACACTCTAAATTTCGAATTACTCAAATTAAGCATTATATTAATACAACTGAAGATAGCGATAAAGACATTGAATTTAAGCGACAAAGCTAATACAACTCTTTTTAATATATTATCAACAACCAAATAAAGATCCGCCGGCGCGGATGACGATTAAAGAAGGGAAACGTTCAGGATTAAAATATATATCGGGTCGTATTTATAGTATTTATTGGGCAAGTAGGAAAAAAAAAGGACGATAAAGATTTGGTATTAAAACTCTGAGTATAAGGCGTTATTAAAACCTTTGGTAACCCTTTTAAGGAAAACGATAAAGTTAAGATTAACGGCCTGTTACTTCGAAAAGTTGTATAATTCTTATTTAGAGCCGACTTTAACATTTATAACCCGAATATTACGATTTTCAAGTTAAGGGTTATATACGAAGTAAAGGGTAGTGCTATAGGGTAACCGTACGAAAATTTATTCCAAATCGCTTCAAGATCCGGTGATAAAGTAAAGAATAAAATATTTATATAGTCTTTAAAAATTTAGAAAATTAGCCAATATTAAGTGGTTGTTTTAAGGGAGAATTGACTAACCAAGATTAAATGGAATTTTATAACTAATAGCCGTAATATAAAGCAAATATACACGAAATTAACGACCTATTCACAACGGATCGTATTAATGGAGCTATCACAGGAACTGCATGCCACGTACGCTTTAAGGACGTTATACGATGTATTGAACCACTATACGGACTATATAAAATAAACGTCTATTAATTTCTACTTTAGCAATCGTAATTTAAGTTACGACTAGATATAAAATCTTTAAAATACAACCCGTGCTTATTGGTAACGCAAAAGAAAGACTTCAGCTTGATAGGTATATAAATTGACGATACTATTTTTATCGGAACTACAGGATTTATAGAATTGAAATAACAGGCGATTAAGGACTCTAAGTTTTGAAATTGTAAACCGGTTATGACTTTGGCAAAAAGCAACTAACTTGACTTCAACAAATCGTTAATCCGCATGTTTAGTATTAATACTGGCCTTAATTTCCGCTAAAAGGGTTAGAATGATAATTTGGTTACAATGGACAAAACTAACTAGACTAAGTCTAACAGTACTTAGAATAGCGTGCTTGTGATAGCTATATCACTATATTATGCCAATCAAAAGCCTCCTAAGACGTATAGATTACAATGAAAATATAAGACCCAACGGATAAAGTCTTTAACCATTTGAATAGAAAATATAGAATTTAGATCAGGAAATTAATATGGTCACGATTAACTTACTTAGGGCTAAGTTAATGATTTTTACGAATAACCTCTTCGTAAATAACACCAAATTTTCCTTACGGATCGGTTTTCTCATTATTGTCATTAATGAAGATAAAATGAAAGAAAAATACAATGTTAACAGAATACTAATTCACCAAACCTCTGTTAAATACAAAGGGATTATACGAAGTGTGCTAACTTTGCAAGTCAATGACATAATAGCTAGCTTTCATATAGACATAACACTATGAAAAAACCTTAACGTCATCACCAGGCAAATAAAGATTCCCTTTATCCCAGTAATAATCTATATCGATTCGAATAGCTTGTTTTAATACCTTTGAAATCTTGAAATTACTAGTGAAAAGCAATTGATAATCGACGTAATAGTACTTCGTAAAGCCTACAAAGGTAAGTAAATCAAAAATTTCTAATAAATGGATAGGAAGAATAATCCTATTGACTTTATAATAAAAGTATCGCTAAACAAAGCCTTTAAAATGTTTGTACACGGTAATAGGTTGATCATACGCATCGAAAGCTACATGAACAAGCTACCTGACAAGGCTAAGTTACGTGCCAGCGGATAGGGATGTATTAACAAACTGGAAAACTGCTAGAGGAATATCGATAACGACTTTTTTTAATTAATATGGTTAAAATAGAGGAAATAGTAACTTAATTAACCCACGTGGCTTAAATAAAATTGAAAGGTAGCTTGACCAACGTTGGATGACATGGCTAATAATAATAGAGGTGGGAATAGCCTAGTAAACCTACATAAGTTAACAAAAGTAGCAGATGGTTCAACCTATGTGAGTTAAGAGAGCTAATGAAGGCCGTAGACCAATATGCATAAATTTATTGCGAATGACTTGTATACAGAAATTGATAAAGTTGAGATTTGGAGGCGTAGGGCAATTAAAAGTAATTGGAGTTAATTTAGGTGTAAAATATAATTGGAATTAACAAAGATTTAGTGGGTTGACAAGGATGTAATTTGGCGGTAATCGAAAAAGTTTAGTCGACTATACTAGCGCGCGCGTACAAGACAAAAAGCCATTAGTGTTAGAATAGTAGCAATTGCAATATGATAGATCAACTTTACTGTAAGTAAAGTTAACTATACTAAATGTAAGTTGAGTGTATTGTTTATGGGTTTACTATATTGGCTGCAATTCAAGTAGAGTATACACCCAGTTTATACTAAGGCATGAGCCAAGCAATTAGCCATATAAATTACTATGTAGACCAGCTAGCGGTTTGCCAAATCTAGAATATTACATTTACAAATTTATCATTGCAATACTACTATTACTTCAACCAATTG
Source organism: Anisogramma anomala (assembly GCA_038502455.1). NCBI lineage: Eukaryota > Fungi > Ascomycota > Sordariomycetes > Diaporthales > Gnomoniaceae > Anisogramma > Anisogramma anomala. The sequence continues at coordinate 194,393 of JASMMZ010000008.1, read as the reverse complement.
AATCGACAATGTTACAATGTTTAAAGCTCTACCAACAGTTAATATAAACAGCCACTTTAAATAAAACGTTTAATTTATGCAATACTACACGAATTGAGTTACAACGAAGTGGACGACGATTATGTTTAAAAAAAGAAGAGGGAATACCAATAGATATCTTTAACTAAATGCTTAACAAGTTAATATTATGCCAGAAAATGATGAAGAAAACCCATATTAGCAATGTTATATTTAGCGAACAAGTACAGGTAACTATTACGGGCGTTGGCAGGTATAAACACGCCTTATACCGCCTAAATCCTACTTGTAAAGGTTTTTTTCAACTAATTACGGTTTTAGTTTACGACTTGAATAACCTATATACTAAACCTGATTGGTATATCTCTTTGAACTGATAATTTCCGTGATTAGAATAAAAAAGACCGCGTAATAACAAACTATATGAATTGCAAGTACGAATAGCCCAACGATTAAAACCTAGTTTAAAGTTTTCGGAATGAAATCTACAGATACATTAATGCTAGAAATGAAGATAAAACTGAAGCGGTTCTATCAACTACAAAAACTATCGTTGTAATAATGAAAAAAATATATAAAATTTGTAGCAAATCTGACGATTATTCGACTCGCCACCTTCAGTCTAAATTTAATAATCAACAGGTTATATATTAAGCCTAATGCCCTATTACACTAACTTAAAATTACTTAAAATATATTATAAACTTCGAAGAGAAAAAAGCGGTTAATGACAAGAATACACCCAAGTAATTCACGTGGAATGAAAATACTATTCCTAACACAATCTAATAATTAACGAATTATATCTTCTTGTACCACTTAAATCAAAAAAACCCTAACATTCAACTTAACTCAATACTTAACCATTTATATATCTTTAGCCTTCGAAATCATCACATGGATTACAAGGTTTGGGATATTATTCCAGAAATAGAGGCAAAAAAGTATTTTATACTAGGGTTTTCGTAATACGTAATATTGTAAAAGGAAAACATTATTGCTACAGAAATTAATCGTCAAAATATTAGTAAAGCAAAATTTGGATTCAGCCTAGGCGAACAACTATTGTTACTAGGTATGAAAATTGTTTGAAATATTATTGAGCCGATTAAGTTTTACATCTTAAAATCATTTACTCCATTTCTCCTTCACCAGTAACACATAAAAATCCTTGGCTTTATCATTGACATTGACGCTAATGAACTAATTAAAAACAGCTAAAGTTTTCCTCTCTCTTTTAAATGTAGGAATTTTCGATTCCATCTTTAAGTCTCAGAGCTAATGGTTCTGAATATGATTGAGTTAGAAATATGTCAATTTCATCGAAGTTTTATTTAATTAGTCGTCAATAAGCTACACAAAATATTTAAGTTCATAAGGTATGAAAATGTGGTATAATTTGATCCAAGAGCTATTAAAAAACTTTATTATTATTGCGAAACGCTAGCTTATCCCCCCTAAAGATTTAAATTTTAATTGCAAAATATTCGTTAATGTGTTCTATTTGAATAATAAGCCTGTTCTTTTTGTCAGTAACTTGACAATCTTTTTTTTACGAAACTAAATTCTTCAATATCCTATCAGTAAAGAACGCGTGGGAAACGTTGATAATATTTTGGATTAATACGTACTTGGGCCCACCAAACATCATCATTTATGATAACGATATTAACTTTGCAGCGGCAGAATTTTAGGCGAATACCAAAATAATGGGGATTTAATGTAAATCAGTATTTATTAAAATATACTAGAGTATTAGAAAGACCTAGAGCGCATACGCACCATTTCGTAGAGCGTAAAATATTCCCACGTTAGATATTGAAAGATTTACGTATTAAAAAACATGCAATTGGATGGCAGTAAAGGGCCTGAATAATATCATAAGCCTCAACTTTTTGGTGCTAACATTACTAGTATTCATAATATATCCTTGCTTAAAAAAAAAAATCTCCGCCATGAATAAGTACCCAAAAAAAGAATTGCAACGTACAGTAAGGCTTTAAAGAAATCATGGAAGGAATCGGTACAGCGTTAAGTTAATAATAACTTTAACACCAGAAACATCCTTACGACTATCTACGTACTTTTTTTTACCATTACAAAGTAAAGCACTCGAGTGGTGAAAGCCAGGTAAATAAAATGGTCTATTTAATATTTTAAGTATTGCTAAATCTGAAGTAATTATTTAAACTTCCAATAATTTTGCGACTTTCCGCACAAATTAAGTTTAACTTTATATTAGGGAAACGAACGATAACGATAGAGATTAAGATTCTTAAATCAAAGTAATTCGCTAATATAACCCTATTTTCCCCGTAATTAATGGGCTGATAAAACGCTGACGCTGTATCCATCTACTAGAGAGCAGGAACGTTAAGGATAAATAATATATATCATATCAGATTAACAATATTATTTGGGTTAGTATAAAATAAAAAGATAATGAAGACTTATTTGTGAAGCTTATGGTAAAATAATTATTAAAACCTCTAGAAAATCTTTTGTAAAAATTGACAAGATTATAATTAATGGACTACTTACTTGAGGAATCATATAATTTATTTTTAAACTCCACTTCAACTTTTTAAACCCAAATATCACAAATTCAAGTCGAGATTTCTATACGAAGTCAAGGGTAAAACTATGTGGCATCAATATAAAAAAAATGCGTTTCATTACTTAAGAATACAGTAATAAAAATTAAAACTAAACCTTTACGTAACCGCTCACAATTAAAAAATAGTTAACGGTAAATAGTAGTTTTGATAAAAAGTTTGATAGTTAAAACGGATAGAAAATTTACCCTTAATTTCCGTAATATAACCTAAATGTATATACAACTAACAACGAATTTATAAAGGATTATTTTGTTGGAATTACCGTAGTATTTCCGTAACCAATACCTTCTGGACACAGTTATATAATATATCAAGAAATTATCCGGATTATCAAAAGCAGGCGTCTATTGGTTCCTGACTTATTATTCGTATTTTAAATTGAGGCTAAATATAAAATCTTAAACCTACGAATTATGTTTATTGGTCACGTAAAATGAGAATTCCGGGTTAATAGGTATATGAATTAACGATACCCTTTTTTGGAACTGCTAGTTTTATAATTTGAAAATAACATGCGATAAAGTACTTAAAATTGTGGAATTACAAGCCGGTTGTAATTCTAATCGAATGTACAAAACTTAATTTTAACTGATTATTAATTCGTTAACATGTTGTCAACAGTATGAAGAATTATTTTAATTTATGTCAAATGAGCTAGGGTACTGACTCATCCATAATTGACAAGACTGACGTGGCTAGGTTTCAAAAATACTTGAAGTAACGTGCCCGTGGTAGTTATATTGCCATCTTATACTAACTGGAGGCATTCTACATCCAATCGATTACGATATAAATACAAGACCTCACGATTAAAGATTTTAACCAACTGAATAAAATGTTAAAGTAAAAAATGACAAATATGAACCAGGGAATTAATATCATCCCAATTAACTTGTCGAAGGTCAAGTTGATGATTTTCATGGATGTCTCTTTTGCAAATAACAAAGAGTTGTTACAGATTGGATTCCTCATACCGATCGTCAACGAAATGAAAAGACCTGTTTAAAATCACCGGAAACCTAATCTATTAAACCTTCATTAAGTGCAAAAGAATTACTCGAAATGTGCTAGCTTTAAAGGTTTACAGTACAATACCTGGCTTTGATATAGGTATAGGAATATAAGAAACTCTTAATATCATAACCAAGTAATTGCAAAAATCTTACTATCCTGGTGATGATTTGTACCGATTCGAAAAGCCTATTCGAATAACTTTCTAAATTCAAAACTACCAGCGAAAAACGCCTAATGATCGATATCATGACACTTTTTAAAGCTTCAGAAGGCAAGGAAATTAAGAAATTCTGGTAAATGAATAGAAAAATTAATGCTGACAATACCATAACGAAATTGTAACCAAATAAAACCCCCTAAGAAGTTTGTAAATAGTAATAGGCTAAATATACTTATCAAAGACTACATTAAAAGGCCACCTAATAAGATCAAATCACATACTAGCAAATAAGAGTGTTATATCAAATTGATAAACTTCTAAGGGAATGAAGCTATCGATTTCATTAACTTACATGATTAAGTTAAAGGTTTATATCAGTATATAACAAAAAAATTATTTGTAGAAATTAATAAAATCGGATCTCGAAACTATAGAGCAAATGGAGGTATTTAAGGAAAATTTAGCTATGGAATTGACAAGGGTCTGGCTAGTTGATAAAATGGTAATTAAATAGTAACCGAAAACGATTAGTTGACCATACTAACATACACGTACAAAACAAAAAGCTGCTAGTATTGAAATAGTAGTAATTGAAGTATAGTAATTAATATTTACTTACAGTAGAATTAACTATACTAACTATAAGTTGAGTATATCATTTTAGAAGTCTACTATATTAACTATAAGTCAGGTATAGTATGCTCCCACTTTATAATAAGGTACGAGCCAAGCAATTGGCTATAAAAATTACTATGCAAACTGGCTAGCAGTCTACCAAAACTAGAACAATACATCCGCCACTTGATTACGTAATACTACTGTTACTTCTACCACGTCTAGAATCGACAACGTTACAAAGTTCAAAATTCTACCAACAAATCAATTATTTATGTCATATTTCAAAACGTATAATTTCTTGCATTCGTTTCTTCTGATATCTTGCAATTCCAATTTTACTATAAATCGTTTACATTATCTTTAGTTTTTATTAAGATTCAATACTAAGTTACCTTAAACAATAGTTCAACTTAGTTAATTACAAACAATTCGGGTTGAAAAAGATAAATGATCGTAAAATACTAATATGTTTTACATTGTAAACATTGTAATGGATTTAATTATTTCGTATTTCAATATTAGCAATTATAAAAATAAATAATAACCTGTTACATTCTGGTGCCTGAGCTAGTGGTTACCAGGGATTTATCCCTGGCGGTTACCATGCTCCTACAACGCTCCGGAGCCGCTCTGAAGCGTGCCCTCCCCTTAATCACTTTATTGAGCCACTCCTTTTCAATAGCTCCACAGAACCTCATTAATCGGGGTTTCTTATTCTCATATTCATTGAGTATTATTGATAATAACCGACTGCCTTAAGCGATGGCTTTAACTTGGTTCTTTTACATATTATCTCGATATTTTCTCCCGACGGTATTTTAGCTGTTTTCAAGTGGTTAACGCACAAAGTTATATCTTCCGACTTTTTTTTTTTGGATTTACTATTATCGGGAAGCGGCACATTCAGGGGTTGGCTAGCTGCTATAATATTGTCCTGTAGACGCCGGCGGGGGTGATCGTAACGCGAGCCATATATATACCCGTAAGACCAATAGAATTCTACGCCATCTACCCTATCAAGACCTTAGGGTGTCTCATAGTCCAGAGACCCGTAGGAGTAAGGGCTATAGCCCTAGTTTGGCACCGTAATAGTGTTTATTTAGTCCCCGCCCAGCGTTTACTTAACTCGGGGATATAATTATATAGGCTGTCGATAGGGCCTTATAAAGTTTAAAGTAATATAAAGTAAACCTCTATATAATAGGGTATTAGTATAGTCAATACGTACGTACACGCGTTAAGGTCTGTATGTTGGTACGGCCGCATATCTCTAGGCATGAGTAGCTACCCACTGTTATAATGACCCTTACTGGCAGATCCTTATATGCGAAATAGTTACAGTGTTGAATCCCTATATAGAAACGAAGCATTTCATTTAGTTTAACCCTAACCCTAATTTCCTTCGTCAATAAAAAATATCGTATATATTAATACGTATTTAACCTCTTTACCCTTTATATTATTAGTGTTTTAAACCTTGATAGTATACTTTTTAACAATTTCGAAGTTTGTAAGAACGTAATTTAGTAGCTTTTTCGTGTAAATATCGATTTCTACGCGCGCCGAAACGCCGGGTTCGTTTAACCGCCCCTTTCTCGTTACTATAGTACCTTAATACGGGTTATAGGCGTCCGTTTTAATACTTTTTTTCCTTCATTTTTTACCTACCTTCTTTTTTCCTTTACTACCCCAACTCACCCCCTTTAACTTCATAAGGTACGGCTTTGTATAGATTGTATACCTTTGGTGTCAACTTGAACGTCCGACGGTATATGCGTTAGGGGTAAAAGAACGGGCGTACGATACAACCGTTATATTTGTAAAAGGTTTTGGTATCACGTATAGGGTAAAATTAAAAGACGGGAGTTAATTAGTGTTTGCCGGTAGTAATAAAGCATAAAGGCGGGTGCGTTCCCGTCATCGTTAGAGTCGCAGGCCTTTTAGCCGCCTACCATGCCGCCTTCGCCGTAAAGTTATTATCCGGACGTTTTACCGCCTCACGGCGGCCGTTTCGCGCCGCCGTCAAGGCGGCCGAAGGCGGTACGACGTATGCGGCGGCCGCGGCGTTGTTAGATCGACTGGCCTCCCCTCTGGTCTAAGGGAACGCTAACGCCGAGGAAGAAGACGACGGTTTTAGTAGTGGAAATACGGGATTTATCGTTAACGAGTCCATTTTCGCCGCCTTCGTTCCATCACCTCCCTCCCTACTTGCCTCCAGGTTTACTCCCGCCCCCGGCCCGTCCTCAAGCCTTGTCCTTCCCTGCGGATAGGGCCGCGGCCATAAGGCGGCGGCTGTAAAGGCCTTAGTGACGGCGGTTGTAAAGCTGCTGGATAAATATGCCAATGGTTGTGATGTATACGCGAGGTTTAATTAGCCAGCAGGTTTAAAACGTAGATATCTCCAGTGGGCGTAAAACTGTACTTTATTGCTGGCGGGCGGTAAACGCAGCGTAATTTGGCCAAAATATCTCAGTTTTTGACTACTTACGAAAAGTAAACCGTAATATATACAAATACCCGGAAATTTGTAAGGTTCGTTAAAACCTTATATATATAAGCCTTACGTTATTTTTTGTCCGGAGGCTTTTTGTGCGAACGTAACCATTATTTTTAAACTTTAAGGGAAGCCGTGTAATATATTAGATAGAAGACGCCTTATTCTCTATTACGTTAGGGGTAGCTTTCGTCGGCATCCTATAATCGAAATCTTTGATAGTAGGATACGCAGTCCTTATAACTGTATTTCATAATTAGGAAGCGATATAAGAAAGATCGCGCGAGCGGCGGTACAGGTAGGGTAAAACCTGTTTACTTCGTTTTTCGATACTTTGGGCCGGGCTTAGTTAAATACGTAAAACTTATTATTTATATTACAGGGATAAATTCTCATTTTACGGGCTATACTACTTTTATTTAACCGCCTTTGAACTTTTCTTTAGAGGAGACTTTATTTCGTTTGCGAAAGACCTGTTATTTTCGTTCAAGGGTGGGGAAGACTTAGTGCTAATATTCGTTAGCTTATTCGCGACCTCGTTTTCCCCTATACCTATATGTTCCCGGAATTATCGTATAATAACCTGGTTCGTATAGGTTTCGGCTATTGAGTGGAAATCCCTAAAAGCCTATTACGACGAAATAATCGGATTTACTTTTAGGCCCTATATTATAAAGATATTATTAACGTACATTCCAATTTCGTCTATCGTAATAAATACGGCCGCCTTTAACTTGCAGAGCGCGTTTAAGACCTTGGTATCGAAGAAGTATGTGGTATAGTATAGTTTTCCGGATCCTTCTATAATCGTACAGCCGTTCCAGAAAACTTCAAATCTGTATCCAACGTGTCGTGACCCGTTTAGAATTTATTTAAAGCCGTTCATGAAAATCGTAGTATAGTTGTTATTAAGATTAAAGTATTATATTTTAAAAGTTAAAGTTATTTATATTTTTACGAACCTGTATATAAAGGGTTGGATGAATTTGGATATATATCAGAGAGTAAGTAATATTGATCGTAAAAAGTTAGGGAATTCCTCGTCGGTTATAAATAGTTTGAATTAGGGTTTATTTACCGGGTGTCCCCAGTTTATTCGGGGGGTTGGCTTTATTTAGCCAGGGACGTTGTAATCGCTACGTGTCTCTTATAGCTTAGCAGATCGCTTTAGGCCTTTTGTAATAGGAAGGGCGCTTTAAGCATTACCCGGGGGGTTGGTCGGTAGGTTTGGCGGTATTTTAAGTCGGGTTTTATTACTTATCTTTACGATGCGTAAGGTAAAGGGGCATTAGGCATCGAAGGTCTTTAGGTGGTACGCGAAACGAAGGCGCTGTTATTCGAGTGTTACTTTACCGAAGGATATACCGGTATCCTTAAAGATATTAACGTTGTGCGAGGTTTTATATAACGGGGCGACTGCCCGCGTCAAGATGATTAACGGGATCGTAATTTAGTTCCCGAAGGTTTATTTTCTCCGCTCGTAATATTAACTTTCAGCCGAATACATAAATACAGATACTATAACGGCGGTAGAAGCTGTCCGTAATAATTATGGCGGGGGCCCGTATCTTGTCCGTGAAAATCCCTTATAATGCCAAGTAACCTTCAAATCCTTTACCACGTGTTTCCTGACGTAAGCCTTTTTAATAGGGTTTTATCGAACCAGAACCTTAGTTATTATATATTAGGGTGCCTGGTATTCGAAGAGGGGTTAGTAATTGGGTAAATCGGTTCTATTTCCGTATGCACTTATAGGTTACCTCGTCTTATTAAACCCGACGAACCCTGGCGCCCGGTAATGTAAGGTAATTCGGACTTTCCCAGTGCGAATATAAGCCTATTTTTAGCTTCCTACTAGTCGGTTTTTGTTAGGTTGGTTTCGAAGCCTTTCGCATTTCTTTTTAGGAAATCTGATATCAATATAAAAAAGACCGTCATTAACGTATATGAAAATACACCTTAGGTACATTTTTATAAATTCCATTATATAAATTATGTAAAAGACCGGGGAAAGGGGGGAGTTTTACAGGATCCCGTGATTAAAATTTAAAAAACTCGTTATCGCCGACTAATATTAAACCCGTATTATCTTATTAGTAAAAAAAACCTTTAATTAAAGGAAATAAACTTCGGTAAATTTTTAAACGTTTTATCTTTTGAATTAGGTGGTTATATAGTAGTATATAGAAAGATGTTTTATATGTTTCGTAATAATATCGATACAACTTTCTCTTTAGTGAGAGCGGACTTAATATTGTATATAAAAGACGTAACCAAGTGGGACGTAAATCGTTTAGTCGTTTCTCCTCCATATTGGGGGCTAATGAATCCCTATATAATAAGAGATTATAAAATTCTCCGGGCTAAGATACGTTTTAGAGTTTTAAAATAAACCAGTATTAGTACGACAAGCTTTTACAACCATGCGTTAAAAAGGGTTCTATCCTCGAATTTTAGCATTATAAATACCTTCTATTACCTTTATACTTATGAAAAGATGTTTAAGTATGAATATTTGTTGTAAAAGGCATATATGAGTCCAATTATTATATTTCAATTCGCTTTCAAAAGGCGGATTGTAATATTATCCAACTTTATAAAGGAGTTACGAAAGTTCATAGTAGTACAGCCGACCTTCTTTTGTAAAATATAAACTCTGTAAGGGATTAAGTATTCGGCCTTTAACCATGTATTTAAAGGGTCATTGGAGAGGTCATTATTGTGGGAAACTTATTAAGGATATTGTTTTGTAACGTTTAGGCTTATTAATAAGTATTAAGGATAAAGCGGCTATCAGATTTAAAAGGGAGGGCTTATAATGGCGAGGGGGTTTTATACCAGTTTATAATACCGTAAACCTTCGCTATGTCCATGGCGTTATCGAATTTGGTTTTTTATAAGTCGGTTTTAACTTGTTATACCTTAACTAAAAAGTTCCGGCGTTCGATAAACCTTGTGCCATGCATTTGAGCCGCGTCCGTTTACCTTATATATAAACGTAACCGGTTTAGTTTAGGGGTTTATTATTTTATGAACTTAACGTGTATTGTAGTGGACTCTCCGACAGCTTATAGGGCATTTTCGAATAGCCTAGCAAAGTTTTTCGTTTACTGATATATAGCTGTAGCGTTTTTAATGTTTTAGGAGGTTAATTAAGACGGTAATTTGGCTGTAATTAAGTTTCTCCACTTAAGTAGGCTCGTTTCCGGAATTTTAATACGTGGGGTAGCGGAAGCATGTAGTCACTGCATTAAGAAATATGTAAAAAGAACCTTATAGTCCGATCCGAAATTCAAGCTAAATCGTATTGCCGTTATGGCCTTTATAATATTAATAAAGATAAAGTTGAAGACGTAATTAAATCTATGTATAAGGATTTTTACTTCGTCTTTATAGTATATGTTAGTTGTAAGGATCTAGTTGTTTAAGATCTACCCTTTTCAGGCGGTTTGTAGAGTAAGATTTACCCGACTATATATAAAGTTAACCCCCCCCCCCTGGCAATATTTTGAGTTTCGAGTTACTAGGAATATACTTTCTCCAATATTACGTTTAAAAATTGGTCCTTATACGTTAACTATATTATACACGTTAACTCGTAATTATAAGGAGTTTCGCCTGGGATTCGAGCGCGTTGAAGTAATAATAAGCGCCACGCCTTATTTAATATACGAAAGGACTTAGAGCCAAGTTATTAGGAGTAGTTCATACCAGGTTTCCCAAGTAAAAACGTCCCCACCCCAATTACGTACCAAAGAAAAAAGGTCGAACGTTGGATAACGTTATTTAAACCCCTATCCATTATCTTCTTTTCCGTATCACAGTCCTATACGTTAATAATATTGACGTTCTAGTCTGTATAATTTATAAGAAGGGTTTTGTATATGGTTGTTAATTTTCCTACGTTTACCTATATAATAGTAAGACCTGTATTTGATTTTGGCGTTCGGTAATGTTTAATAACCCTTTATATATTTGCCTTGGTTATACCTAATATTATGTAACATTAATATTAATTAAGTTCGAACAAGCAATAAAATCCTTATTTATGCCGTTATTTTTGTCCAGGGGGTTATAGGTCATGTTTCATTAATTAGGGGTAATGGTAGGTAAGAAGGGAAATTTGGAATTTACTATAAAGATGGCCAAGTTCAATATCGGAAGGCCGTTTTTGTATGTAGTTTTATCCCCTTCTATTGGGACTGTGTAGGTATTTATAATAAGAGGTTTCGACGTCTGGCACTATCCGGAATAACCTTAGAGGTTTTAGAGCTTAAAAGACCGGATATAGCCCCTATTATTAGTTTGTCGGTTAACCGGGGACCGGATTTTTTAGTTATAGTGGAAGCCGGGAAGTTCTCGGAGGTAGACGTTAACGTTTTGACTAAAAAAGATAGTTTACATAATATAGCCGCGTTAACTAAAGCGTCGGTATTTTCGCTACAGGTTATATCGCATATGGGTGTTATAGGGAGGACCGAGTCCTTTTTAACAAAGTATTGCCGTATATTAGTGTAAAAGGGTTTCGCTTTTCGGCGCCTTTGAACCGGCCGAAAGTTCGTTTTAGTAGGCTTAACAATAGTAGCCTTCATAGTAAGTATTTTCGCGGTTACCTTCGTATTATACCGGTTACGAATAAGTAATTTAATCTTTTTCAACCGGAATTTCGAAACGTAAATATATTTCCCCCCTTTTAGTTTTAAATCTGTTGGGTTATTTTCATAAACAAACGGGTACGGGTCATAACAGTTATAGTATTACGGTAAGGTTATATAAAGCCTGAATAAGTAATCCCTAGCCAGTAACTCGTATTTAAGGTATCGTATAAGGCGGATATAATTCGCGTTAATATATTATTAAAGTTACTTTCCCTTGTCACATTATAAGTAGTAACGTTTTTTTATTTTTCTGAACCGTGTGTTAATATCGAAAAGGTAGAAGGACCGAAAGGGGTGTAAAAAGGACATAATTTGAGTGGTAAGGCATATATTAACGTTTTATCCGTTTATTAATAAATATACGTCAACTGGTATAGTTTTAACCTAAAATCGGATTTCATCTTTTATAACCTTCAAGACTTCGATCGGAGACTTTTAAAAAGGGGATTAAATAACGCGAAAACCCCTTTTTACCGCGTAAGTATATTGTATATAGTACAATATAGTAAAGATCTTCTTAAATAAATGTAATAGGGTTGGTAAAACGTTCTAAGAAAGGAGTTTTCTTTTAATTTTCATATCAACATCAAGAATCGCATACCTTATATAGGTTTCATTTACCGATTTCATAAAGGTTGTGTTTAATTATATTCGTTTAATAAGTATATGTTGAAGAGAAAATCCTTTTACTTCTTTTTTAAGCTTTCGGAAACTTTAACGAAAACTTGTATATCCTTTTCCTTTATCTACCTTTATGGGGCAAAGCGTTACGCGTAATGATATTTTGAGAGGTCGCGTATAGGGTTTTACTAACCTCTATTATATGTGGAGGTCCCTTAAGATATAAGGAGGACCGGTGCCTTGTCGCGTCCTATTAATGCGACTTATATTAACGGTATAAAAGGCTTCGTACCTTTTGCCGCTAAACTCGTTGGTAATATCGGAGAGGTTGTATACGCGTCGGAGAAGGGCGAGGGCGAGGGTAAAAGGGGACTCTTAAAAGGGATCCTTATATTTATTCGACCCTGGTGAAAAACGAAGGCTTAAGCTTTTTTTTAAAAAAAATCAGTTCGCTTCATCTAATATCTATTTTTAAGGTGGTTGGTAAAGTATGTTACCATACGTAATATTAACGCGTGGTATTTTGCAATACCGGGCCCGTTAAAGCGTGTAACAAAAGCGTTGATAACCTGTTCGTCAGCATTGTATAGGGATTCCCGAACTTTGAAGTTATGCCTTTATATGTCAAAGGCCTTATATAAGAACTCGACGTTAAAGCTATAGGTACGATACGCAGCTATATCCTTTTCCACCAGTGGCAAACTAATTTTATAGCGCTTTTGTATAAACCCTGAAATATTTTAAAAAGGTCAGGCATCCTTTATAGGTGCGCTAACGGCGCGTGTAGTCGGTCGAGCCCCTTTGGCGTTGGCCATAGAGGGGGCCATTATGTGAAATTTCCAGTGTGATGTTAACAAATCGTGTATATGTCTGGTGGAAGAACTAACAAATATAGAGCCCGCCCATGAATGTGTTGGGAAGGATGTCTTCCGACCTATTAAGCCTAATACCCAAAGCATTTAGGCAGTTTTTCGATATACATATACAAAACCAACTTTGAAGAGTTATAACTATATAATATGACTAATTAATTAATCAATATAGAAGATTTCCAGAAATCCTATATACAGAGTTTGTTAAACGAAATCAAACCGTTCACAAGTACGTTTTACATATAAAACAATAAAATACCAATGAATTAATTACGTTTATAAATATAATCCGATAACTCAAAACTTTCATCGACACGCACAAGTCCTCGAAACAACCCCTTACTCATGTCATAGGCTGGTTTCTGCGCTAGTCGTCACCAGTAATCTAGTCCTAGCGGTTGCCATGCTTCTACGATTCTCTAGAGCTGCTCTGGGGCACGCCCTCATACCTATCACGTGACCAGACTACCCCTTTTCTTTAAATTTATAACAGCTCCTTAACAAGTGTTTCTATCTCCTTCTTCATCAAGAATTATAAATAATATTCGACCGCCTTAAGCAACTACCATAATTTAATCCCTTTATATATAATCTTCGATTTCTTCCCCCAACAGTATGTTGATTACTTACAAACAAATATAGCTTAAACCTATATCCTTCGACCTTTCAAACTTCAACCCCTAAGCTTTAAAATAGTTCCCCGAAATATGTGTACCAGATTAATTTCAAGGTACTTTCATAACGTAATATAATCATTCAACAATCTAATAAAAATGATTAACCGAAACTTTACGTACGAAACTCGTTAAATGAAACTAAACCGTTCGTAAATACGTTTCATATAGAAAATAACGTAATATATATATACTCACTACGTTAATCAATATAATTTAGTAGTTGGAAGCTATTACCAGCATGCCTACATTCTGGACATAACTCTCCCCTTAAACTTTCCAATTTCTACATCATTTACAAACAACGTACTTACAGCGTTGTTTTACACTGAAAATCGCGTCAATTTACTTAATAACGACAATACCTTAAACTTTTTCCGCTTCGATTATAATATTAATGGTTAACCAGATAACTTTATAAATTAACGAATTAAATGTATACCTTTTGATTAACCAGTTTAAATTTCCGGCGTCAAGTTACATTTTTCGGTATGAAAAGTTAAAATTTTACCTAAACTATGTTAGAATGAACAGTTTATTGATATAAGGGAAAATAAGTTTTATATTATCTTTTTATAGTTAGAGGGCTCTATAAATTCCATTATAACAAGTTGTTACGTTTATAGTGGTGACGGCAGTAATATAGACCCAAATGCATTTATAATATTATTTTACACGAATTATTACGATTGAAATGCGGCTAAAACCGTTGCCTCCCGACTTATAAATTTAAAATGAAAATTTCGTAAACGGTTTTACGTCTTTTCAACATTTAGTAGGCTTTTTTTGTTAAAGTTAACGGTATATCTTAGGAATTTTCCCTTAAATTTGTTACATTAACAACAGTTCTTAACGTACAATTATTCAATAAGTGATTTCCTCTTGATATAACCGTAGATTATAACAAATAGGTCCCTCGCGTTTAATTTATTAATATAAAACTTTGTAACTTTTTCATTTTTCATAGTAACATTAGCTACGTTGATAATATTAATAAAAGCGATGTGATTTGTAACGAGAGTAATCGCGATGATACACTCGTTCGCGATAATTAGGGAGATATTATTATTACCGGCGTAAACGCTTTTCGAACCGGTATTAAATAGTACGTTACCTATGTTAACTACTTTAAACTTTCCCGTTATAAAAACTTTTGTTTATACTCAAAATTCGACGTAAATATTTTTTGAATCTATACTCACCTATGAAATCATGCTTAGTACTCTAGTAGATTTCATATCAAAATTGATACAAATATTTACCTTAATTTTGCCGACGATTCTATTCATTTTTGAAAGGAAAAAACGACACTTTTATATATAATCGCGTATGTGCATTGGAGGAATTTTAATTCGACTCGGTAATTTACCTTCAACTTTTAAACAACTTCCTATTTATAATAAATCGCCTTTATCATTTGATTCAGTTCATTAAAGTTTTAATACATATGAGTTGTAAATGTTACAATATTACCACTAAGTAGTTTACCTGCGAATTCTAGCTACCTCATATCTATTTTCCACACCGATGGCTTAACTAAACCACCTGTTATATTTCTGTGACTAGTTTATGACTTATTATTTCATAATTTATTTGAAAGTTAATCTTCATGTATATCTATATCAAATTTCGGCCTATATTATTTCCTATCCATCATATAAAGTTATTTTACGTAAATTTTCAATGAATTATTAATAATTAAATTTCTTCGTTTTAAAGTATAGATTGTTTTTGCGTCGAGCGTATTACTACAGCCTATTGGAAATGGGATTTGTGTTGGCGTAAAAGCTACCCAAAGGCGTTAATACTGCCACTTTCCATGTAATATTCTGTAAAACCCGGAAGTATTAAGTTGATATTACGCAGATTGCCGTCTTTTTCTTCGAATATATTAATAAGAAGTTAGTTTTGAAGTTGTTTGTTATCGTTAATGATAAGTTTTTTGATACTTCCAGGAAATTTGCGTTTTTATTCGTCAAAACCTAAAAGGACAAACTACCCTATTACTGTTTCGAGACTGATAAAGAAATTGTTCTTTGAAGCGAAAATTAGGGTGAGTTTTTGAAAGTCTTTTAAATCCTATTATATGGTATATCACGGAAGGAGCTTTTAGAATTACAGGAAACGTTAGTCAAGTTATTAAATTAAAATTTCATTTGCGCGAATAGCTTTTCAGCGAATACCTTCGTACTTTTTGTTGAGAAAACCGAAAATGGTTTGCGTTTTTTTTTTTTTTTTGATTGATGACTGAAAACTTAACGTTATAATAAAAGTTAATCGTTATACTTTCTCCCGAATTAAAAGAAGCTCGCGAACATTTCACGAGTTAAATAGTTTACCAAACTTAACTTTAGAGCCACTTTTTACAAACTTCGTATCAAGGAAGGCGATGAGTAAAATATGCATTTTATATAAGTTTTAATATTTCTAAATAGTTGGTTACCACTTTCGGTTTTTCCGATATAAATATTATCTTCTAATGATATATGAATCATTCATTACGTCTATTTTTCGATATTTTCTTTTTCGTTTATATTGACAATGTTTTTGTATGTTTAATCAATGCTTTTAACAACTATGATGTTAAAGTTATGTAAATATTCAACGTTTTAAACTCTATTAGACTAAATAACGATATATTTAAGTGTTATTTTAAAGTTTAAAAATCAAATATATGTGGTTCGTTATGAAAACTGAAATATGTGTGTATATAAACCCTTGAAAGTTACGTGTTATCTATGAATAAGCGGATTTTACGTTTATATTAGGGATTCAAGAGCTTTTTTATTTTTGTTGAATTTTATCGGCAATTCATTTGGATGTTTTCGTAATTGTAAGACCGTTATTCTGATTGAATGTGAAAGGCGTTGACTTTTATTAGCGGTTGAGAAAGAACACTGTTTTCGTACGATCTAACATTTTTTTTCTTTGGAATCAATTTTCGGCTAGTTGGACTTTAATCCGTAAACTTTTTTGAAGTCCAATTATTTAGGTTGAGTTTTAGAAGGCTATTTACTTTAACGTAATCATTATAGTAACCTTCGCCCCATAGCTTATTACTTTTGTTATTCGTCACCTGTTATATGTAATTTCTAAATTCATTATAAAACATTATGTGGGATTATAAGTTACTTCAAAGTAAAGAACTGAAAGCTCCAGAGCATGACTTACCCGTTTACCATCCTTATGAATTATAAAAACCTGAAATACTTTACAACTACCTTAAGAATTTCCAAACGACGGTTTTGTTGGTTGAAATTCTTTTCCCAATATCTTTTTCAATTAGTTTATATTCAAAAAGTAAATTATATACGACCCGATATATTATTTCAACAAAATTAGAATATTTTCAAAAACTTTTTCTCCACCCACTTATTAGGCTGGAAACTACAGGTTTTACGCTCCAAATGGGTCGCTCTTAAACCACTCCTAAGTATACACGTTTTTTGGTTAACCGTTACTAACAAGTTTATTCCAAAAGATTACGATTTCATACTAATATTAACCTTGAAAGTAATTGTGATGCTGCTATTACCCGGAACACCATTTACTCCCATTTAATTTACGTGATACTTGTAAATGATAGGATGTTTCCCATCAATATTTATATTAACGACGACTAAACATTTAAACTTTTTGTTTCGGAATATTGAAAAAAAAATGATATTTTACGATTTTGTAATTGCATTTGGATTCTTATTAACAAATTGTTCATTACCGTATTAATTTAAACTACATATAATTCACTTTTTACTGGCTAACCCGAGCCGCGACATAACCATCGTCATTTTATTTAAAACGTATTTCTAACCAAGAATATACTGTACAGTTCGACTTTTTTGCCGAAATTATAATATTTGTAAGCGGAATATTTATTAATGATATCGTCGAAAAAGGCTTTCGAGGCCCTTGCTAATTTTGGAACATCTTTGAAGCAAGTTTTCAATCGACTTTATGGTTGATTTCCTTGAGAAAAGAGCCTCTAACCCACATTATTTAATGATTTGTATGAATTATTTAAATAAAACTATTAATTTAAAAGTAATCAATATTATAAACACCGAAGTTGATGAAAAGCGATTTTTCAATCACTATTGAATATATTACGTTTTTTTTCGCGTTATTATTAGCTATTAAGGTTCAAATTGAACGTTTGGGGTTTGAAAATGCCTTTGCAAATTAACGGGAGTGGATTAACGTTTATATAAAGTATTATATCACGAAACTAATAATGCTAACAAATACATTAATTGAGAAGGTTTAACGAGTAAAAGGTTGAAATATTTATATCGTAGCAAAAAAGGGATTTTTTGTTTATATTCATTCTATAATATAACAAAACCGTGGCTAATATTCACGGTTCGTTTGCCTAATCAACTAGGAAACTCAATCAAAAAGATTGTTGATACATACAACTTAACGGCGTTTGAAAAGACTATAACGAGACGTTGAAAGTCCACGATTATAAGGAAACCACTATGCCTAAATCCATCAAGGTAATTATTCTTTAGAATATTTAAACGGCTATGTTAAACTCCAAACCTAACAAAATCACTGTCAAGTAGTAATAAACTTATGAAAAATTGACAAATAAATGTTGTTGTTCATGATAATAAAATCTATTTTATAGTTTTTGTAACTCAAAAAAAAAAAAAAAACATACAGGAATACTTTTAGAGATCAAATGCCAAATACTAGATGATGTCCCTCCATAGTCAAATATAGAGCTTACTATCTCTTAAAGTCTTTAAGTCTATTAAGAGGAATAGTTATCTCCATACTTTTACTGCCAGAAACGTCACTAAGATCAAAACCAAGACTAATAGTAACATAAAAAATATAAATTAAGAATCTTTATACGAGTATTTGAATAACGTTGTAGTATCAAATACACTAAAAGGTTTACCGTTATTATATAATCTTATAAGTAGAGAATCTTTGTTGCATTCGCGACTTCCTATTGTTAAAATATTAAACAAGTCGATATCGATTCATAATTTATTAATGGTAAACTTATGGAACTTGTATGAATGAAAATCTAGACTATTATAGAAAAATTCTTGAAACGTCACAACGAAAATAAAGTTGGTTTCATCCTACAATTAATAAGGTCTTCCAAATTTTAGATTACTATACAAACTTAATAAAACTTGACGTCAATAGTTAAAAATTAAGAATTATTCTGAATGCACTTAAGTTCTCAAGATCAAGTTTAAATAATACAGTTGTTGGAACAGTAGTAATTGCAGTGTAGTCAGTCAACATAAGTTGACTGTATTGACTGCAAGTTGAGTGTATTGTTTTGCGAGTTGACTGTATTGACTGTAAAGTTATGTACAGTATGTTCCCAATTCAAACTAGGGTATGGGCTAAGCAATAGACCATACAAATTGGTGTCTAGACCAGCTAGGGGTCTGCCAAACCTAAAACAATATATCTACCACTTGCCCATTCAATACTACTGTTATTTCGACCACGATTTGAATAGACTATGTTGCAAAGCCTGAAGGCCTATCATTGTCAAGGTCTATCAACAATAGTGTAGAAAAACTATCGCCACCGGTGTTGGTAGGCCTTTATCGTTGCAACGTAGTCGATTCGAATCACTGTGGTCGAAGTAACTGGTGTTGCGCTAATATTGTTGATTGATGTGTGAGTTCTAAGTTTGGCAGACCGCTAACCGGTCTGCACACTAATTTGTATAGCCAAACGCTTTGGCCTGTGTCCCACTCTGAAGTGGGCACCTACTGCACTGCACTTGCAGTGCAGCCCCACAAACTGCAGCCAATATTGCAGTCAGTACGATCAACTTTACTGCAAGTAAAGTTGACTTGAATGCACTGCATTTGACTGCTATTCCAACAACCGGATTATTATTCGTACTTATATTCACGATTTTCTCATTGTATGTCCTAACCAAAGAACTATGAAAGTCTTGAAAATAGATATAGATAATTAATATAAATAAAAAAATCTTTAAAAGACAATGAATATCCAGGGGGTATTTTTCTTAAAAAATATGGACGAACACATAATTCTTTAATTCAAAACGCCTATTTAAAAAATATTTGATTTTAGTGTCAAAGAATTAACCAAACCACCAGCCCACACTCTTATTATAACTAAACCACTTGTTTGCGATATTCCTTAAAAAAATAGGCTAATATTTCATGAAGAAAGTATGAATCTAATAATAAGACTTTTATATATACAATGTATCAGACCAAGTCAGACATTGTATTCCTGATATTGATACTATTACGTTTCAGATATTATTTTATACATATAAATATTATATTTATTAATTACGACTTTAAATACTTTCAATATTCATGAAAAGTATGGATTATGATGAAAAAAAAAAACCCTTTTAGCTGTACTGTATTGAAACAATATTAAGTTGAATTGAAATATTGAAGAAAATTCCAATATAAAACTCTGGGTTCACAGCTAGTAATATTACGGTAAAAAGGGATACAACGCTGCAGGAAAATCGACTTAAGGATATATAATTTAGAATGATAACAATGCAGCTAACTATGCTTCCAAACTAGGATTTGAAATATTCCTTTTATTTATAGATATAGAATTTATAACTGTTATAATAGTTATTTATAACATTCTTTATACAAAGGATTTATTTAAATAACTTTGAATACTCATTATTATTATAATATTCTGTAATATTCAGGGTACTATTAAGTTATCTCAAAACTGAGAATATTACCAAAGGATACAATATATTCGTTTTAAGAAACACTTTATCAAAGATAAAGTAAAAGATATTACAATTGAAATTACATAGGCTCTTTTAAATGAACAACTTACTAACGGCTTAACAAAATTATTGCTAAAGATAAATTAAGATTTGATAGTGTAAAAACTTGAATTATTAAAGTGAAATCAAGTAGGTAAATAATAGTATGTATAGGTTTATACGTTAAATTACTTCTGGTATTGTAAATTCAGTATGATTCATTAATTATCGAAGTAAAATTTCAAAGTATTTATAAAAAAGTACATTAAAATATGATTGGTTTCAATTGAAATAAGCAAGTTGTTTTTATTTTTAATTTACCGATTTACAAATCTAAACTACGTATCTGTATCATTTCAATTTATCTTTTATTCAATCATTTTTCTATGAATTCTTTTCCTTTCTTCTTCTCAAAACTATAAGATAATACCTCTTAAAAAGATGTTACAGTACAACAGTTTCAATTAGTATTAAGGATAACTTACCAACAAAAATGAAAAATTATCCGAAATTGAGGATTTCTATAGCAACATTGATCAAAACACTATTCGAAGCACAAGGGTTTAAGTCTACCACTAGGAAATAGTATACTCAAAGATATAGGAGGATCGAGATAGAGATGATAGATATTTTCAGCTATATGTACTAGTACTTACTAGTACAAGGTCTCGATCGTACTAATCGAGATATGTGAGGATTCTCTTACCTGTATGTAACAGAGTTATCCAAATAGATTCTAGGTATTCCTGAATCTACGAGCCTATACAATATTTTCTTGCATAGTAAGTTTATATAACTAACGTATCTCTCAATCCGTAAGGTTTTCAACCGTTGCCTTTGGTCTTCGAAGGTAAAACTATAAGTATCTTCATTCAAACTCTAAAAAAAAGGTTCGGCCCTCCTTAACCAGCTTATCAATGCTAACATCGATGTTGATGCTGAAAATCTTTCCATCTTTCAAATAAAGTAAAAATGGAGTAGGGGATTGAAGGATATTAAAAGTAATTGTTCTAATAATTATTTTCATAATCTTTAACCCCAATAACAATTGTTTTTTTTAATTATGCTATAGTCAACCTTTCCTTTTTCGGCGTCGTAAGCATTGATTTTTATAGTGATAGTATTTTCCCGTCGCAAAGCGATATACTAAGTCTACCCTCTTATAAATTACCTTACTATATCCGTATTTTTCATTTTTCTCTAGAACATGTATTTCGCATCATGATTGCAAAAGCTAAATTTATATAAGGGTTTATGGGATTCATCTTTATTGCAAAGATAAGAATTTTCGCCTATTAAATAGTATATGAAAACGTGCTTAGCTAACTACTAAGTAGCTTTAGGAGTAGTATTCTTATGTCATACGATCTACTTAAACGAATTATATTTATCTTATAACTCGTCCTTGCTTTTGAAATGTACGACACGATACAAGTAGTATTTTTCAAAAGTAATAATATATTAGAAATAATATATTACCTATTATTCGTAAAGTTTAGTATCAAAATGACGACTTTAATAATAGCTGCACTTAAAATAAATCCAACAATATTTATCACCATTTCAACGATAGTGCTTATGATTACGGAATTGTTTTAGGCTTTGGATATATAGCTGTCGCCAATGTAGCTTCTAGTTTAATAGCTTCGAACCAGATCTTGAATAAAGCAACCTGCTGTACTTATATTCGATATACTAGGAAATTGTAAGGTTTAAATTGTCTTAATCACAGAAACTATCAACTTACGAAAACATTACATTTAAGTTTGGCGTATGATCTATTACAATAGCAAACAAAGACTAGAATTGGCGAAAAAAAAACCTTTGAAGATAACATTGAGGCGTTATACGTTGTATCCAAACTCGTTAACGCCAATGAAAGTGTTACCAACCTACTTCTGAAGTATAAACTTTTTAATGAATACCTTCTCTAGTATTTCCTAATATAATATCAACTGTTCAAATATTGATTTAAAGAAATTGATAGGCATTTCCTCTTTTTTGTTTTTATTACAGTTATCCAACTTCTTTTAACTGAATTCATATAGTATTATGAAATATAGACGTCGTGCTAAAAAAAATCTTATTCTTTTGTTATAAATTCTACGGAAAGTGCATACTTTAGTTGGAAAAGACGTGTAGTAATCCATAGCATAACCCCCAAAACCCCTTAAAAATAATACGTGGAAACCTAAAGTTTAAACTTCCATTCACTAATAAATATTAAGGAACTGAATTATATTTCTGTTAAATGAATTATGAGGTTTCCCAATATATTTCTTCATATTATGTCGAAATTGCGAGAAATCAACAAATAACTTACAATTGATATTCATCATTTTAACTATATTAAGAGGTAAGTTAGGATAGTTGTCCTTAGTGTCGATGATATTTATTATAATTCAATAAAATATTAGGTCTCTAGAATCAAGGTGATAATGGTAGTTGCTAGTGTTTTAACTCGAAGAGTGAAGTATTGTATTAAGACCAATAATAGGCCTACGTATGTAGGGGTCACTTCCCAAGTTTTATGTAATTTTGTCACGTGAATCATTACTGTAAGGGACTTAACTGTCTTTTTAAATTAAGCTTTATATAACGCCGACATCCATTTCTTGTACCGTGTTAGCACCCGTTACTTCATATGCTTTTTCTTTACCAAACGCATATTCCGCGTCAGTACGAACTGGAATGGAATTACCAATCAAGTAAATAGATTATTTTTTTGATAATGATTTCACTCATTCATGGGTAAAAGGATGGTTTCTCAAAGTTTATATGGCAATAATCGTTGAAAAATCTTTCTTTTCCCTTAAAGTTTTGGATTGAAAAATCTTAAGAACATTCGTCTATCTAAGTCAAATTAAAAAGAGTATTTCAAAAATTTCCTTTCCAATTTGGGAAAACATCTCATAGTTACAAAAATTGATTTTTAAGTTACTTTTAACCATTTTTTAAGCTTTTATTCCATATTTGCTAGAACATTAGCCAATGGAGGTACATTCAAATCAACTATAATATTTTTTAGGTGATTGTACCAACAGTAAGTTGCTTTATTGTTTGTGGTTTGCTTATAAGTTCAGTACGGTATATGCCACTCTTAGATTATGGAATAAGCTAAGCAATTGACCTTAGAAATTAGTATGCAAACCGGCTAGCGGTCTGTCAAACCTAGAACTATAAAACTACCACTTAACTATGCAATAATACTATTACTTCGACCACTATTCGAATTGATAACGTTGCAACATCTCAAGGCTTATCAACAAGTAAGGCTTATTATAACTGATCAGTACTTATAAGATTAAGCACAGATAAGCTACATCAAAGAAAAAGCTACTTTCCGGTTACGCTTTATATTGAAAGGTAAAGTAAAGATTCTTCCGAAAGACCTATACAAACTGCGCTAGTCTATAAAGGTAATAAGTAGAAATGACTTCTGAATTGCGATAATTCGAAACGAAAATCTAAAGGTAGTAACGGTATTGACATTGAGAACACCAATAAACATTTATTAAATTATTTTAAAGAAAGTTAAGATTAACCGTCATAGTCCCAAATCGTCAAGAAAGCGATCATTAAATTAATAAATTTTTAATACTTGGTAAACAGCTAAGTTACTACTACTGTAATTATAGCACATCGCTAAATCAAAAATCCTTACAATCAATAACGATTTTAATAACAAACAGTCTTCAACTTTACCCTTTACATTAACTATTTCCCTTTATACAACTCTTTCTTTCCATACATTATAAGATCGTCAATTGGAAACGTTAGCAAATACATCGAGATTGCTACGACGAACGAAATACTAAAATAGCCAAGCTGAGTTAATTAAACCACATTATGCGATTATACTTTCAAATCTTCAATTTCCTATACCCAAACCACTAATCCTTTAAATCACATTAAATTGACGTTAACTTGCCATCCAAAAAGTTTAGTTAGACGATTAGAAACTAATGGGTGAAATTGAGGCCTTTGAACCTGTTTTTTTTTCAAGCCTTACAACGAAGATTTCTGGGAAAGAAATGTTAACGATAACGGAACTAAAAAGTACCTAACCAACTTTATAGGCTAATATATCCTCGATCAAGATGGAGGTAAAGAGTTTCACTACGACGTTTACTCATTTCAAAACCTTGGTAAGTGTTTAAACCATTAAATGGTTAACATAGAAAAGACGATTCAAAGAGATGTCAAATCTAAGATGAAAATAAAGGTTCGTAAAAGGACAATCTATATAAAAGAAGACACTTTATTACAGTTTGAAAAGATCGTCTTGATATTATTCCAACTCAAAGACTGCTCTTATAATCCTCGACCTCAAGATCCTCAACCTTAAGACCTACGATAAAAATAAAAGGGCTTTAATGGCAATAAATGTTCTCATATATGTCTCAAAAAATCGCTACCTCTTAATATCCAATGAAATTAAACATTCAACTCCGCTAATACCAATTTATCACAAGCTCAAAATAAATAACCTATTAATCTACTAGGTAATCAAATTCCTGCTCGCGATAACGCAGAGTATGTGCTTAGTAGAGATAGAGAAAATAAAGCAGCGGCTGTTAATACGGAAAAAAGAATTGACGTAGGCGCTATCTAACAATTAATTAAACAAGATCGTTTTTAAAACTTCCCTTCAAATCGTCAAATTCCTTCAGGCAAAACTTCCCATAACAGGTACACTTATATACGCAAGCTCATTATGGACACAGCTACATGACTTTACCCCTCGGGCTAAGAGACTAGAAACTATCCCTATTGCCGCAATTTGAAAGGCTCAAAACTTGAGTTAACAAAAAATACTATTAACGAATAGAACGACTATCGTAATCTCCCCCCAAGAGCAACCAGAATGGTTAACATCAACTACAACCTTTGCATGGATTTCGCGGAAATTTGAAATATATATATATAATGGAAAACCTTACATTCTATTCAATACGAAGATAACGTAATTTATCAACATTTGCAAATTACTCAAAGTTGAATCTTTAGGTTTCTACTCATTACCCACAGGATTCTTCGCGGGATACACCAAAGATCATTATTTGACTTTCTTAACAAAAGCACTGGTCTTTCGTAAAATTTATAACGAAATAGAAGGTTATTTTCAATACAACGTTCACTTTGTGCAATATTATACGGATTGGACCATAGGAAAGTAGACGACGATGATAGAAAAGAAGGAAAAAGAGGAAATAATAATGAATATCTTGAATCAGATACTGGAAGAATTAATATTATGCTAGTAAGCAATAGTAAAAGCATAATTTGGCGAAACTATAATTCCCAAGTAGGTATAAGTAGTCATCACGGATATTAAAGAGTTTAAATACACCTTAGAATGCCTAGATACTACATGTAAAGGCTTATTTAGCCAAATATGGTCTTCATTAACAATCATAATAATGCGTACAATAAATCTATTTAATGTATACCCCTAAGTTAAAAAACATTCGCGACTAAGATAACTAAAACCTTTCAATTATATACAATATCAATTGTAAGTACGGAAGGTCTTAACGCTAAAGACATGGTTTAAAGCCTTTAGATTGGAAACTATATTGACAATAGTGTTGAAAATATAATAGGAAAAGTCACTCAGCACACTCAACAACAGAGCCAGTCAGTACTTGGTAAAACTTCAAGTACTTGATAAGTCTTAACACCAATGATGAGAAATTCAACAGAGATGTGGATATCTCCAATGGGCACTAGTATTTACTAGTATACACTAGTATTGACTAGTACAGAGTCTCGACCTTTGATTGAGATCTCTATAAATATACACTTGGTTATGTATCAAGTTCTCCATCTAAATTCTGGAATACTTGAATCTGCAAGCCTACAAAATATCATCTTGTGTAGTAACTTCAACAAATAGTAACGTGGGTAGGACTTAAGTAGATTTGATGACCATAAAAACTATGGTTGTGATAATAGTAAAAGGTGTTGGATTTATGGAAAGTCCGGTTGCTAGTAAACTCGTCACCTTATGGCCGAAAGCTATAAACAACAGGTGATGTATTATATCCAATACCCTATTATCTCTGGGAAATCCTACTTGAATTGTATTACAAATTGTAAAGGTTAAAATATTCTTCACGATAAAGATACATCAAAGCAATTTTTTTAGTTTTTTTTTCGATGACCAGGTTGTGACCAGGTTGTGCCCACAATATAGCCATTATAGTGAGGCCCTCATTAAAATAAAAGGTAGACATGCTGGTGGAAAAGCTCGCAACTTGAGTATTCCTGCCCTAAAACAACCATCCTATTCGAAAATTCCTGTTTCCAAACTATACCGTATAATCTGTTGAACAAACTATTATAAATAAAAGCTTTTGGTCTCTGATTCAAACAAATATACAAGGTTAAAACTTATTTTATACACCTGTAACCAAGTTTTGAGTAACGTATTGTACGTATATGTTGAATTTAGATGGGGTTTTATACTCAACCATATTAGTGTGTAAAGGGACTGAGGCTGGAGCTGTCGCTCAAGGTGGTCGGATTCTGTTTATAAACCTCAATAAAGAAGAAGGAGAAGAAGTCCCTGTTAGGGAGCGGCTATAGAGCTAAGATATTACAGCCCTTTCCCCCGTCATGTGAGGTGTCCTTAAGCGGCTCTCTCTCTATTTTAGAGTATCGTAAGAGTGGGTAGAACTATCAGGGTTGGATTCCTGGTAAATACTAGCTAGGTATTAGCTTGTAACATTACTCCCAACGATATTCCTGTCGTTTTTCCCCTCCTAATTTTTTTTTAATGTTGTGTTGTAACGCGCCGTAAGTATACAAAAGGTACACGCGTTTTTTATAATAATACGGTTTCGTATGGAAGGCATTAGTCCAACGTTATGTGAAAGGAGCTTTAACGCCTTCCCCTTTTTACAAATAATTCGTAAAGTCCTAATTACAAAAGATAAAACTTCCTTTTTTTAATTTTTAACTTTCTCGTATAGCGTTGATACTTATAATTACTAATATAACACTTGTTTTTTTTGTAATCTTTGTACTTCCTTCACTTATTAGCGTTACGATAAATCTTTAGCTCGCAGCTGAGGTAGATAAAGTTATTAAAGATATGGGTTATATACTTTAGAGTTATTTGGTTTTTATCAACGAGTATAAAGTTCTTTACCCTAAGAGTTATCGATATGTATCCTAACTGAACTCGAAAATAGATATGTTTCGAATACATTTATATAATAGCGTATAATCTTAGGAAGTTTCATTAAGAGATTAAGGGTAAGTGGTTTCAATAGCCGCGAGAGAGTTTCTAACAAGTAGTTAGATACTGGGACTCGATACCTCCTTTGTTCCGTTAAAGTTACGGGTTATAATTTTAGTTATACGTGTACGTCACTTAATTTGAACCCGGATATAAATAAAGCTGTTAAAGAGTTATCGGAGGCGTATTTGGCGTTCGACTCTTAGGATCGAGGTAAATATACGTATTATAAACCGCTTCTTAAGTGTTAACAAGCGGTTTAAAAACGTATAAATTTAGGTAATCGCTGTTAAAAAGGCTATAAAGGCCCGTCGCGTTAAATAGCGTAATATTGATACCCGAGGCGGGAGGGGGGGGTGGGGGTTTGTCCCCACTACTTCTATACGGTTTGGAGGCTTACGTGCCGTATAATTGATAAACGAGGAATGTAGTATTGAGGTAAGTTTTTTATAACAAGGTAAAAACGTAAACGGACACGGCTAACAAGTAATTAAGAAGCTCTATTCAAAGTAATACAGAAGTTTATTAAGGTTTCGGAGCGTATTACTATTAAGCTAAGTCGTATAGATATTGAACTAAGTTAGCTTATTAAAATATGTAAAAAAATATTAGGTAAGGATTCGGACCAGGTCTTTAAAGATATATTGAAGTAAGTAGGGGACCGGTTATCGTCGTTTACTTTTCGCTCTTGTCAATATTAATACGTTTATTTGATATTCGCTTGTTAACGGCTTATACACCACTCCTTTAGGTAAAGTAAGGTGTAAAATTATGCCCGCTTACGGGTTAGTCGTAAAGGCTTATCGTTTTATTTAACTAGTTCGTAATGAGCTTCGAAGGTGTCGAATGCCACAGTATTAAAGAAGTTTAAAAACGGCTTCTACGTTAAGTGTATATAGCCTATTTATTTAATTAAAATTTACCTTTTCGGTTAGTTATAAAGTTGGATACGTTCGACTTAGGGTTTATTACAGGTTCGTAATATACTTTTGATTTGGTATTCAGGTTTCGCCCTATAATCGACGTTTTTAACAATTGTAACTTATGGTTAAAGTTTGAGTTTACTAGCTTAGGAGCGGATTCGAAACAGCTCGGACGAGTTAATTTATTTGAAATCGAAGATATTTTCCGCCCAGGACGTTAAGTTTAATAACATGGGAGTCAATTATCCACGTTACCTAATATTTATCGTGGAGCTAGTTTAACTTTTTATAGAATTAGTTTGGCTTGTGATTTTTAAGGATAAGTTACACGTTGTCATCGACTCGAAAGCGTTTCGAGGGGGAGCGCCGCTTATTAGCGGTTTTTTCTATACGTTATTGCGTAGCTGTCATTACGGCTTATACAAATTCCGTAACTTTTCGAATTCGTTAAATAAAGTCTTTAGCCTTTACGTATGATATTGTTGTCGGAACGAAAGAACGTTATACTAGTTATATAGGATTAAAGTGATAATTATAAGTTATAAGAAACGGGTTAATACTGATAATCATCTTATTTTTATTATTTAATATCAATTGATAATCGGATAATGAACGGCTTTAATCGAATTATATATAAACGATGAATGAACGTAAATATATAAGAATCTTTTAATTTACGCGTTCGGTTACATCGTTAGTTTCGGGGTATAAAGTGGTGTTTAAGCGTTGCTCTACCCTAGTTAAGTCGTAAAGTCGTTTTCAAAACCTATTAGTCTAATTCGAACCACGGTTACTAATAAGCGTACGCGGAAAACCATAAAACCGCTAATAACAATCAAGAAACTATTTCGTACAAGCTTCGGCGTTTATAATAATTATAGCCTTATAGGTAACAGCTTTAATTAAACGGTTCGTAATAACTATAAAGTAACGTGTGTCACCTTTATATTTCTAAGGTAAATCAACTATAAAGTTGACGAAAAATTCGCTTTAAAGACGTTAAGAAACCGGAAGGGGTTTGAAGAGCCTTTTTCGACGGTGTTTTCAATAGGTTATACGGCTATAAACGTCGTAATTACGGTAAAAGCGGCGGACCTTACGATGTAAGTTTGGCTAAAAATACGTTTTGGAAAGGATAATGATAATAACGTCGTGGTTTGGGTGGCTGGTAAGAAGCGAATAGTAGGTAACTTAAATTAACGTGGTAATAAGCGGCTCGTACACAGGTACCTAAATACGGTTATAAAACCTGAAAACTTTATCTTCTTTTACCCAGTATTTCGAAATTGAAACCTTTAACGTATAGTCGTCGTCGGTACGGATATCCGTTAGGAAGTGTCGGTTGCCTATACGTACCATACGTATTAAGCAAGGGTAAATAGTATCGCGTGTAATAGCGGAATCCTGATAACTTGAGAGGTCAACGTTAGTAAAAAATTTACGGCCTTTTGAAATTAATTCGCCGGCGACGGTTAACCGTAAAACGTACGTAGGCGAAAACAACTTAAAAGCAGACTATTCGGGATGTAATAACTGGAGTTTTCGGCTTAGGTAACGTAAGTCCAAAAGGCTTTTAAAAAATATCTTAATTTCGTTGTAGTAGTATATTGAGTCGTATGTAGTCCGTTACTTTATTATATACTAACCGGAAGCGAAATCGTAAAAAACGTTTAAATTAGCAGAATTATCTTTTGGAAAACCTCCGTATCGTTATAAAGTATTTTAAATTTTTATAGTCCATTAAGATAGTAAACGGGAGGGCCGTACCTCGGAGCTCCGCGTTTCATTTTTCCAAGCAATTTATAATTCTAAGTAACTTCTTATCGTGGATTTCATAGTTGTATTCGGCGGGAGACAAACGACTGGAGTAATACGTTATTAGGCGTAGGTTGCCGTGGTTGTCGCATTAAAGAAGGCAACCTTCTGGGGTCAAGCTAGAATAATCGGCTTCAAGAAAGGTATTACGGTCGGGATCCTATTAAGCGAATACGGGTTCGGAGAAAAATCTAAGCTTAAGTCGCTCGAAAATAGTTTCTTTTTTAATTATTTAACGAAATGAAGTACCCTTACGGGTTATCCGTAATAATAGTCTGAAAATCATCTAATAATCGCGAATAAAATGACAAGAAAAATTTACAAACTTTAAAAAGCCCCGTATTTTCAAAATCGTCGTAGAAACCGCCTATTCACAGATAACGCGTAACTTTTCTAAGTCTATACGGATGCCAACACCAGATTCGATAACGAATTTCAAGTAATTAGTCTTTTAAATACTAAACTCGTATTTGGAAATATTTAGGTTAAGTTCCATAACATTTAATACGTTAAGGATTTGTTTAACTTTAGCTATGTAGTCGTCGAAATTTCTATTGCAGTAAACGAGGACGTCATCGAGGTAAACGAAATGAAAAAATACCGAGGAAATGACGTAACAAATTATTAATATACCGTTAAAAGGTAGCGGAGGCGTGCGAAATATTTGTAAACGTCTTTTTAATAAGAGGAAGCGGGTAACAATTTGCCTTCGTAATAGCATTAAGTTTACGATAATCGATATAAAATCGTAAACCTCCTTCGAGTTTCTTAACGAAAAGGACTAAGGCGCCCGTTAAAAAGTTATATACTCTAATATAGCCTTAATTAAGTAGTTCAGTTAACGTTTTACATAGTACGAAAAGCTTTTTACGCAACATACTATATAAAGGGCTTTATGGTACTTTTAAAGGTTAGCTCCAGTTGTTAGGATGAAAAGGAATTTTGTAATCTGCTTCAAAGCGGTAGAGGGATAGCTTTTCACTAAGAGCTTTGTCGAATAGGGGTACGAATTCCCTAAAATTAGTAGAAAATTTGTCGTAAACAAAGATAAGTGGTTTCGGAGCGAATACTTTATTAATATCTTTAAGGGAAACGGCGATGAGTTACGTAGTAACGGTTCGGTTTTTGCGGGCTTGTCTTTAAATAACGTGAAATGTGGCGGCGTTAACCTCTTTCGGTACTTTTTGGACGGTCGTAAACCTTCACTCTTAAATACGATGGTTGTTGGCTAGCCCAAAAAGTAACATATATTTCGCGACGTTGTAGGTAACTTATTGGTATTCCATTTAAAGTTTACTTCAAATAACTTTATATTATAAAAAAGGGACAACATAGGCCTATATCCGGTAACGGTATTTATCGAGGTCGACGTTTAGAAAGGTTATAAAGGAAATTAGTGGTAGGGAAAAACCGGGCATATAAAACGTAACTTTATCGAGTTGTTAAAAAAAGATAGAAAAAAGCGGTAACTTTAAGCAGTTAATAAGCTATTTCCTCGTAACGTTATAGTATTCATAACCTATATTTATTAAAGCGTACATACAATGAATAGAATTGTGAAGTAAATTTATTATAAATAAAAAGTTATTGAAAAGTTGTGGCGAAGCTGTTAGGTTGAATTAAAGTCTTACTAACTCCTATACGCGACCATGTACAGGAGTTACGCTTTTCCTTTTTCGAAATAGATTTTTATAACAGCGTTATTGTTAAAACCGCTCGAACGCTTTGTCGAGTTCTATAAAAAGGTACGGATCCGATAGCTGCTTTATAGCGTTAGTATAACCCAAGGTCTTTACGGCGGAAAAGTTTTATGTAATTAACCCAAGCGGCGCGCCGCTTAGGAACGGCTCGGAAAACTTTTACATCAATTATAATAATATCGCCCTAACTATTTCGAACGGGCGTATTAACGCCGTTATTCCTACTACGAGAGGCGCCTCCGGTAGCGATAATACTAATATTGCTGTAACGAGTACGGAGATTATAAAGGCGCCCATCGATAAGTTAAATGAAGACGACCTATTTATTGTAATCTGCCGGTATATAGAGGGGAAATAACGTATTGGTAAGTATATTATTAATAACTTCCTTTAAGACAACGAGTTAGGCGACGAATTTCTAAGTTATATCGCCGGCTTTCGCGAATAAAGCCTTCCAAACGTTTCAAAAAACGTAAAATCGTTTACGAACTTTTTATTTTATACTCGTAAGCCGAGCGATAGCTGTTTCAACCGCGTTAGGGTCGTAATAGTGGGCGCGAAGTATAGTTATAAAGGCGTTGGGGTCGCTAGTGCTGCTGTCGCTTTTGCGGGCGTAATGAATATTTATAATGGTTTTCGCGGGGCCTTTTAGTTATTAAAGAATAACGTAAAATTGATTTTCTTTTATACCGATAAACTTTCGATTTCGACGTAACTTACGTATTATCGTAGCTTTTTATACCGGAAATCGTAATTTAATACCGGAAAACTTAACCGGCTAATTAAGTAGTTTATGTTTAGGTTGATAACTCCCATTAAAAAGGTCATTAATATCGTAATCGAAGTTAAAGGAGTTGTCGTTATTTGAAGAATTAGTGGTATCTCTAGTGAAAAGCGGTATAGCAACGGTGCCGATCATAATATATATAAAGGGAACTTTTTAAAGTGGAAGTTAACCTAAGGGTATAGGCGTACCGGTAGCTTCGAGCTGTCGGATTATATTCGTCAAAAAGTTTAACTTATTAGTGTTTCGTTATTTCAAGTGTAAAGCGTGCTTTATAAGGGCTTAATTTCGCTTAATAATTTTTACACGTAAGGCGTCGATAAAACGTTCGTGTTCAATTGTAAGATAATCGTATTAGGCTGCTAAGCGCTTTAAAGCTACTTCCTAACACGTGCATTAAGGAATTATTTTAGAACCTAAGAGTTTAGATTCGGTGGGTCGGAAAATAAAGATATTACCCCAGGCTATAGCCGCTAAAAACCAGCTAAGACGCCGTCGGGCAAAAAATCGAGGTTTATATATAAAAGGACTAAATCCGGAGCTATCGCTTAAGGTGGTCGGATTCTGTCTATAAACCTCGATAAAAAAAAGGGGAAAAAGTCCCTGCTAGGGAGCGGCTATGGAGCTAAGATAGTACAGCCCTTTCCCCCGTCATATAACGTGTCCTTAGGTGACTCTATCCCTATTCTAGAGCATCTTAGGAGTGGGTAGAACTACCAAGGTTGGATCCCTAGTAAATACTAGCCAGGCACTAGCCTGTAACATAGTGTTAATTAAGTATCACAAACTTAAAGTGGTACACAAATATAAACAATATTTGTATAAATCTTTCTATGTACTAAGTATAAAAAGGATGATACTATAAGGTGTTTCGAAAGGTTTCTATCTAATATACTAATAATAAAACAAAATTCATCACCCTATATTTATAACCTTTGCCCATGGAAAAAAACCATAAAGAAAGTTTTTGCTATAAATCTAACATTAATCTAGCCTTCCAAACAAAACCTTAGGGTACCCTATAGTTTAGAGACTCGTAATATTGTATGGGTATAATAACTATAGCCTTCGCTGGGTCATACTATGCAGCCGTCGCAGTCCCTATTCAACGCCTACTCGCATCGAAGATCTAACAGCTCTAAAAAAGTAAAATGGCTTATAGAACACATATAACTTGGTAGAAAACATGTAACGAGCAGCCCGTTAGGCGAAACACCTTTTGACTACAGGCTGCAAACCTAAAGAGTATAAAAGAAATTAAGGAGGTACACCACTAAGCGGATGGTATACCGAGAAAAGTCTTCCATAGACAGCTAAGTATCCAAAGTAAAGTCTAAGGCAAATGACACGCTAAGAGAACAAAGTTCCGCTAAATATGGGAACGGCTTGGATAGAAATAAATAAATAAATAAATAACTGAATAAATAGAGTCGTTATATGCGAGCACTTATAATAAACGTCCTTTTTTAAGACCTTAAAGCATAATGAGAAAAAGAAGACTTTGGTTTCATCGTAATGAAAGTCTGGAGGGATACGTTGGCACAAATAACGAGGGATGGAATCGTTGTTTGTGAGGGCTGTTCTCTGGATGCACCGCTGCGTAGGCAGTGCACCGGGTCAACAACGATCTTGAAAGCTAAAACGGGGTTACCGGAGAATATCAAAGTGGTGATAGAGCCTATTAATGATATTATGGTTGAATAAGGTACATGGGAAGTGATAGTGTTGAGAACGAATGGATATGAAATTTTTTCTTAGAAGTAGGCACTGTTAGGGTTTACAGTGTAGGCTCTTTACCTTTTTTAACAAAGTGGTCTATACACCCATATCAAGAAAGTTGATGTAAGGTCGAATACGATCAAAGTAAGTTACGTAATATGAAGATACTACTGTTAAAGTAACTTAGTTATTAGCTGACTATACCTTTTTACACTATTTAACTAGCGAAAACCTTTATCTTTATGATAAAAATCAAAATCTTGATTCTTTGGATACCTTTAAGTTTCGCGACCGTTATATGAACCACATGTTTCAAAATATTATGCCAGACATAAAGGAAACAAGGTACCTAATAAAAGGCTATTTGCAATACACAGCATTACGATGGGAAAACACTATTACTACAAAGATTAATCTTTAAAATACTGGCAAAGCTCAAGTTAAATTTGGCTTACGTAAGGAATTATTATTACTGGGATCGACGATAGTAAAAAGAATCGTTAGGCCGATCACATTCCACATTCTTAAGTATTCTACCCTATTTCTTCTTTGCTTAAAAAATATAAAGATCTTTTGCGTCAAAGTCAACGTCAACGTTGATAAACTGGTTAAAGAAGGCTGGAGATTCCCTTTCGCCCCTAGATTAAGGTATTTTTAGTTTCATCGTTAAGGGTTCAAGATAATGGTATTAAACTTGATGAAATTAAAAACACGACAATCACAACAATATCTTAATTATCTAGTTATTAATAAGTTATATAAAGTTTTCAAATCCGTAGCATTTAAAAATGTATAGTACTTTTCTTTGAAGATCATTTAAAAGTTTCATTACTATTGCCAAAAGTTTTATTCGTAGTTTGTTTTATGATCACAGGTTGTGAATTAAAGGCGATAGAATTTGTTATATTAGGAGTATATTGCGTTGAAACCTTTTTGGAACATATAGTGATGCCGTCCATATTTCTAGCACGTGGGCAAACTTATATATATGCGGTCCGAATTTGTAATATTGTTGGGTTTGTGGCATGTTGTGAGGACTAATACGGTTGATTTAAGACTTGGTCGGCATTCAACAATCACGTATAACATATTTTCCAGAAATTGGTTACAGGTGTATGAGATTAGTTTTTCAACTTTGTTTCTATTTTTTGAATGAGGGAAAAGATTTTCTTCATAATAGTCTGTTCAAAGGATCATGAAGTAAAGTTTGGGCTGTAAAATTTTTGAAAAGAAAGGTTGTTGTAGGATAGAAAAACCTAAGTTGCGAGCCTCCCTACTGGAATTTGTACTCAGTTTATAATAGCGAGGGACGTACTATACAAGCTAAATAGTAGGTACAGCTTGGTGATGAAATTTTATAAAAAGAATAGGCGCCCAGGTATCCGAAAAGTTGAAATTTACATTAAAAACAATGAATACTTAAATTATCAAATATTATCTTACGTATTTTATTTGGATAATGAACCTATCCTTTACGTCGTAAAATCAGCAACCTTTTTTAACGGATTTAAGTTCTCCAAGTAGTTATCAGAGAATTATAATTGGAAAACGTAAAGAATACTGTGGATTAACACATACCTAACGCTGCTAAACGTTATCATCTACGATGCTAGTACCAACTTTACTACAATGAAAATCTAAACCAATACCAAAATAATGGGTATTAAGTGTGAAAAAGTATCTATTAAGGCTCATAAGAACATTGGGAAGGTTAAAAAAGCATACGAACTACTTTTCAAGGCGTATAATATCCTTACGTTAGAGATTAAAAGCTTTAAAAACTAGAAGGCACATCTTTAAATATTGGTAAAGGGTTTTAATAAAATCATGTGCCCTAAAGACATAATGTCAACGCATCTAGTGTTTGAATGATATCATCGTTTGACGAATGAATCGCCAATATTAACAAATAACTAGAAAATAAATATAGCGTACGACAAGGTCGTGCAGGAATTACGGAGGGGATTTACCAAGCCCTAAGTAAATAATTCCTCTAAAATCATGAATGGTCCTACAGCGATCGACGTACTAACTTTGTTATTGTAAAGCAAACTATTTGTTTAACATGAGACTGACAATTATGATAGACTATTCAATATTTTGATCATCTTCAATGCTAGAGTAGTTGTTAAAACTGCTAACGGTTCTACAAAGTTTCGAATAACTTATGTTAAACTATATATTGAAGAAAATCACAATCATGATTACAATAAAGGTTATTGAATTAAACTACTCAGTTAATACAACCCTCCTTATCTCATAATTAATAAATTGATAAAATGACGGCAACGCGGCTAACAATTGAAGAAAAGGAATCTTAATAATGAAGAATACACGCTGAGATACACCTATATTATCGCTTTGGTTAACAGTAAAAAGAAAGATAATCTAAATTTGGCCGTTAAATTCCGCGCATCAGGAATTATTTAGACGTTAGGCAGGCCTTATCGAAAAAGCGATAGCGTTGAGATTAATAAATTATTTACTTGAGGAGTTGTACACTTTGTGCCTAAACGCCACTTCAATCTCTACAGACCTAACGTCACGATTTTACAATCTAAAATTATACACAAGTCTCAAAGAAAAACTATGGAGAAACTCTATGAAAAATTACGTCTAATCATTTAAAAATACCGTAATAAAGGTAAAAATTAAATAATTATATAATTTCCAATAATATGGAATTTTGATTAACGTCCAGTAATATCATTAATAGTAGATTTTCTGGTAAAGATAAATGGAAAGTTTACCCTCAATGGCCGTAATATAACTTAAACATATATGTAGTTAGTAATGAACTTATAGATAATGTTTTTTCTACAATCGTCATAAGAATTCTGTGATAAGTACATATTAGAAACAGTTATACGATACGTTAAACCATCATTCGAATCAGTTGAATCAGGTATTTATTGGTTTATGAGTTATTAATCGTATTTTGAGTTAAGATTCTATATGAAATCATTTATTTACGACCTGTTTTTGTTATCTACATAGAATCAAAACTTTAGTATAGTAAGTATGTAAACTAACAATACCCTTTTCGTTTGAAAAATTAGTTTCGTGATATCGGAATAGCATAAAATTGAGGATTTGAAGTTTTAGAACTATAATTAGGTTGCGACTTTATCTGAGAACAAATATTTAAACTTTAATAGATCTTTAATTAGTATGTATGGTATTGATAACGGTTACCGTAAATTTCGCCAACAGGGTTAAGGCGTTAGCGTAGCCTATATTAATAAAACTAATATGGTAAGGGTATATAAATACTTAGAGTTATGCGTTTGTAACAGTTATATCGTGACCATATATCAGTCGAAAACATTGTACAATTTATTAGTTTCGGCATAAACTTAAGACTTAATTAAGGAGTATTACGATCAACTAAATATAAGGTTGTATTAATGGATAAAGAACCTAGACCGAGTAATTAATATAGTTTTCATGAATTTGTCGAGGGTTAAGTTAATGATTTTTACGGACGGTTTCTGCGTTAACAATATTAATTTCATGCTATTGATCGGATTTCTTATATAGATTATGAATGAAAATGAATTATAGGAGGAATAGTTGATAATTATAAAGATGTTGATTTTTTGAATTTTTATTAAATGTAAAAGGGTTATGTACAATGTAATGGTTTCGGAAGTTTTTGGTATAATATCCGGGTTTAATATAGATATTGTTGATGTTTTTTGCCTCATAGGCCTTTAGAAGTTTCAATGTTATCTATTAGAATCGTGGTCGAAGTAACAGTAGTATGGCGTGGTTAAGTGGTAGATGTATTGTTCTAGGTTTGGCAGATCGCCAGCCGGTCTGCATACTAATTTGTATTGCTAATTATTTGGCCCGTGCCCAAGTTTGAAGTGGGCACATACTATACGTAGCTTATAGTCAGTACAGTGAATCGACAAAATAATACGCTTAACTTGCAGTTAATACATTTAATTTACTTGACAGTATCGTTGACTGACTGCACTGTAATTACTATTATTCTAACACTGGCGGCTATTTGTTTTGTGCGCGTACGATAGTATGGTCGATCATTTATTTGTGGTAAACTCTGAAGTGCCTTCTCGTTAACCGGCTATACCCCTGTTAATTCTGTATCCAAATTAACTTTAATTACCATCTTTTACCTTATAGTTCCGAGTTCCGATTTCATTAGCTTCCGTACACAAGTCTTTTAGCATGGACTTAAACGCACTTCAAATTTGATGAAACCATTCAATTAATAAGCCAATCAATTAAAAAACTCAACCTTAATTGTGCCAGTTAATTAAGTCGCCGGCTCCAATTCTTTATTAGTTTTCTAGTTTGCTATAGTTTTTTTACTTCCTTTTCTGCTTTTCGGCACGTGACTTAAACTTGCCAGGCGGCTTTTCCTCGTAGTTCTCGATATATACAGTCAGCTTATTACTGTTTACAAACCTTTCCAAGGCTTTTTTCGGTGCCGATTTCGTTATGAAATTTGTTGGATTTTTTTTTCTGTCGATTCATTTGAATCTTTCGATATCTATGTTTTTGCAAGTTTTAAAGAGTGTTATTAAATCAATTATTAGGCGTTTTCAACTCGTTTTTTTCTAATTTTGAGAGGTATTTGAATAGGTTTTTCAAGTCGGTACAGATTGTAACCGGGATAGATAAAATATTCATTTTCCTGATAACAATATTAAAGGTTTTTTTATATTTCTATACCTATATAGAAGCCCGATATTATGCTATAAACTTCCGAAGCTAATATGCTTCATGAAATCCTCGTACATTTGACAGGGGTTTGATCGATTATGTTTCCTGTGATTTTAATTTTTTTTTCGTAATTTATTCTTATAGATGATTGTTATAAAAAATCCAATTTGTAACGAAATATTAGTATTGTTTATGAAGAAGCTGTTCATGAAGATTATTAACTTGGCCTTGGATAGGTTAATTGGGATTATATTCATCTTATGGTTTAAATTTCTTATTTCCCAATCCAACTTAGTCATCAATCGATCGTCATCCTTATTTGTTGGGTTTTAAGTTTGTGTAGTAATGGAAGCTTTGTAAAATACCTTTGGTTGGTATATAATCGCGATGTAATTGTCACGAACGTATTACTCCAAGTATGTTTGAGATTAAACTATGTTTGTTTTGTTAATTGTGGCTATATAAATGCCTTAACCCTTTTGATAAAAACTGAGATAAATATTGTTCATATTATACTTGCGGATTGACGATCCGTTAAAGTCTATGTGTTTGCCCCCTTTTCAAGTTGCCATAGGCTTGTAGTTTCAGAATTTCAATTTTTCAATGGACTGTTGTTCCGATATTATAAAGCTAGTAGTTCCGACGAAGAGAGTATCATCGGTTTATATACTTATTCAGCCTAAATTTTTATTTAGCATAATTAGTAAATACGGGTTGTAGGTACAAGATTTTATGTTTAGCCTTAATTTGAGGTGCGATTGGTTAGTTAGGAACCAATAAGCGCCTGATTTAGTGAATTCGTATAGTGGCTTGAAGCATTGAATGACTTTTTTTAAAGGGTACCTGTTACAGAGTTTGTATAGTAATTCCAATAAAACGATCCTTTGTGAATCAATTGTTAACTATATATATTAAGGTAATATTACGGTGATTAAGAGTGAAATTCCCATTAGGTTTGGCTAGTAAACTTGTTTTCAATACGATTACCAAGTGTTGGCAAATCTTTTGGATCGTTAGCGATTACATAAAGATTTAGTTTTTTTTACCGTATCTTTAAGCGATTGAATGTGACTTTTTTTACGGTCTCCCCATAATCTTACCCTTAGCCTTATATATCATCCTTGAATTGAAGATCGTAACATTGAGGTTCTAGAGGTTAAAGTCAAGTTTAGGTATAAACTGAACGACTTTTCGAGTAAGGAATCCATTAATTTTAACACTATTACTTTCTTCAAAAAACCTGTTGGAAGTCTTGATAATTCCTTCTGCATGGAGCATAATAGCCAAGTCTTGATTATCTTTTTCTTTTTTAGTAACCCAAAAAATATTGACAATTCATCCCGGTCTCTATTCCTTATTTTTAGTTTTCCTTTTTATGGAGGTCGATCGCATCATTAACCTTTTATCGATTTAGTGATTATGGGAAGGGAAGAATTTTGTTATCTAATTCGATGAACTTAAGGATTTTCATTTTTATCGTTATTGTTACCGTTAATCTCCCAAATATAGGGTCCGATTCAAGTTGTATGAAAAGTTGTAGGACCGTTAATAATTTTCAAAATTACATATAAGTCGTTGATACTCAAGACTTTGAATAGGCCATTCAATTTGCCCGGCTTTCGCCATACAATAAATTCCCTTTGCAATGGTAAATATAATACGCTGATTGTGGTAAGGCCATTCCTAGTATTAAGGGTATTATTAACTTAACTCCTTGCTGATTCCTTCCGTAGTTACTTTAGAGTGTATCTGTATACCACAGCCATACATTTTAGTACTTGTTGATGGCGGAAATTCATTCGTTAAACGAGGATATAATTCAAAGACTAGTACCGTTGAAATCAAGCCGTTAGGGTCTCCGGTGTCGTTCAAGCACTTTACCGCTATTTTAAGGCGTGATTATTAATTTGTAAAGCTTCCAATATCTAGACTAAAGATGTTATATGCCTTGCGAAGTAATGCTTGTACCCTTTATATCTTTCCAATACTTCAATTGGTTTTTATAATTACTTGTTTGCATTGAATTCCCATCATCTTGATATTTATTTGGAACTTTATCGCTGTAAAGTGGGTGTTAGTATTGTAGACGACGATATTTCAAGAGCATAAGTACATGTAATTCCACAATATTTTTCACTTTTCTTATGTGTCTTTTGTCGATAAGGATTAAAAAAATTTGGCGTCGTAAAAAAAGGTTGTCAATTTTACGACGTAAAAACTAGGTTTGTTGTTTAAGTATAATACATGAATGAAGATCTTGTAATTCAAGTTTGTATCGTGTTTAGTGTAAAATTGAATCTTCGGGGGTTTGAGGTATACCTTTGACAAGGGTGACAGATATTTTGCATAGACTTTAAAGCAAAATATTTCCCATTTTATGCCTTGTATATTCAAGGATTTTATACAATTTGTCTATGATTCGATAATTGAAGCACTATTATAATTAACGTAGTTTTAATTTCGTTAAATTCAATACCGTTGCCTTTTGGATAAAAATATGAAACCAAAGGTACCCCTACTTAAAAGCGTGAAGAAACCTCCTGACGTTTTTAACCAGTTCGGCAACATTGACGTCAATATTAACTCTAAGAATCTTCATATTTTCCTAGTAAAAAATAAACAGGGTAGGTGATTTAAAGACATGGAACGTTATGGTTTTAATAAATGTTTATATAGTTATCGATTCCAGTAACGATGGTTATTCATATGAACCTAAGCTAACTTTAGCTTTACTATTATCGTAATAATTGATTTCTGTATCAATAATGCTTTTCTTTTGTAATTCTAAATACTAAGAATATCCTCCTATTAAGTACCTTACCTCCCTTATGTTTGATATTATACCGTCAAAATTGTATTCCGCGTAACGATTTCGAAGGTTAAAGGTATATAAGGAGTTAAGTACTTGATTTTTAGGGTAAATGTAGGGGTTTTCGTCATTTAAGAGGTATAAAAAGACGTGGTATATTAGTTACTAGGCCTTTTAAAAAATAGTATGAACTATATTTTGTGACTTGCTTTGATGTATTGTTATCGTTAATAGCTTTTTTACCCTCGTAAGTTACGATATGATCTAATTGGTTTTGCCTGGAAGTAATAGGATATTGGATGTAATATATTATTTATGTGTATACTATAGTTAGTAAAAGAGAGGGATTATGCCAAGGAAGTATATGATAGGAGCTCACGGCACAGATGAGGGTATCTAAGCTCTGATATGAGGCGTGCACTCTCCAGATACTTTTCCTCCCGATTGTATAATTTTACTACTATCTTTAAATAATATACTCTCCTTTTAATACGTGGACGTAAAGACCTAACCAATACTAATTAGTAGCCGACTCGGCTGATTATAAATAGCATATGGAAAAATAGATAAACCTTAGTTAAATACCTATAACAGGATATTATATCGGTTCCAATTGTTTCGTATTCCAATATAACGATTTAAAAAAACCATGCGAAAGCGAGGATAGATTTTAAAACTTTCAGTGGCTTGGAAATGGAAAAGTTCAGTACGATATCATCATTGCGGTCGGTGTCTTTTAATTACTAAAGACTCTGTTACGCTATTATTAATTAGATTAACGCTTTAAACCTATCCGAACACTTTTTGGAGAGTTTTCTATTACGTATCGGTTACGAAAGTTATAAAGTTTAGAACCTATTTACTAGAACCTAACTGGATAATTACTACATTATAGGGATATTGGAATCGTTTAGGTAAATTTCGAAAGTAATAAGAACAACGTTTAAAAAGTTTACACTAATACACGAAACGCTCAAAATAATACCAGGCGCTTCCATACAACATCTTAAATTTTATACGAAACTCTTTATTTCGACCTCCAACACCTAATTTATTCACCTTATTATATAATTCTTGTTTAAATTCACCCGTCTCTAAGCTAATATAACGTTTGAAAGCGCTCAACGCCTGATTTGAAACGCTTGGTTACGTCTAATTTGTTTTTTTTATATTTGCATATCGAACATTTTCATTTCTATTAGCTTATTTGGAAACCTCATTCATTATATTATTTCATTCAATTACAATATTTCAAAAGTATACCAAACCCCATGATTATAACATATTAGGAATAATTTCTTACACACAACTCCCTTATTTTCGTAATCACGATATAATTAAAAATCATTTTATCCAAATATAACGA
The DNA here is from genome assembly GCA_038502455.1 of Anisogramma anomala. Lineage (NCBI taxonomy): Eukaryota > Fungi > Ascomycota > Sordariomycetes > Diaporthales > Gnomoniaceae > Anisogramma > Anisogramma anomala. Next base: position 150,835 of record JASMMZ010000008.1, on the reverse strand, counting down.
GTATATAAACGTCTTATTCGAATGTACGACGTATTGAAAACCCTTCTTTAAGTTTAATAATTTAAACCGGTAACTAATATAGTCGAATCTCCGGTAAAAGAACAGGAATTTTGGGCGGAAAATACGTAGGTAATAAACAATATTTTTAGCTATTGGAAGGAAAAGACTCAAAGGTTCGATATATTTGATAATTTTTGCGCATGGTTTTCAAATTTGGTTGTAGAAAAGTAACGTATAATACACCATTTAATTTCGAAAGTTATAGGGGTATAATTTAGAAGTAAAGATATAAATACATCCGGTGGTACAAACGGTTGTTTTATAAAAACATTAATAGTTAAAACTTCACAATATAAGATTTTAAGTTGGCTAATAAGAATTTTTCAAAGTTGGATTTTATAAAGTGATACGAGTTGGAGGAAGGTAAAAAACAATTTATTAAAGATATAAGAAACAAGCTATAATGCGGAAGTACCCTACGTACGCAAAGCGTAAAATGTTCGGCAATACTAGCCGCACTCCTCGAAAAGCTAATAAAGATTAAGGGAAAATCAATGAATGAAAAAGGAAAAGCGCAAAGGTTATTTTATATTCGAGTTTGAAATTTACCCGATTTAACAAATACCTTAGAAAAAACTGACAAGTCGAACCACTCTCGAACTAAAAAAACACCCTTTTTAACCGCGCCGAAAACTTCTTAAACCAAGGAAACAACGTTTTAGAATAAAGTATGAAGAGCGAAAAAGTAATATTCGAGTTTTACAAACCGATACCAAAGGGATATAACCCGTACCATAATCTTCCGCCTTATCGATTATCCATTAATAAACATAACCCTATAAAAATTAGAAACTTCGCCAAATTATAGGATAAACGCGAAATTTACAATAGCTAAATATAAGATATACTCGATAATCAATTTCGTACGATACTAAATGCCTATCGACGAATGAACAATAAACCTTTACAAATCTATATTATATTACCCCGTATTTGAAACGTGAAAAACAACAAGTGAGTTATATGCTACCTTATATAAGTAAGTATGTTCGCAAAATACTACAACATTTTTAAAACACATTTCGATACAAAAGTCAACCACTGGCTATATAATAAAATTTGAACGGAAACTATATGGAAATCCGTTAACATCTATTATAATAACGCGGCCAAATCGCTCAAAGAAATTTTAACTATCCTACTAACAAAATTTAAAGATTATCAAACAACTCTTAGGCCAAAATACAAAAACAACAGGTTATTTATACAAACTGTTATAAAAACCTGCCTTAGTTATCTGGACTTGAACCTTTCGTTATTCAAACCGGGAAAAAACTTGGAAGCATTTAATAAGAGTTTCAAAACATCACGTAAAACCTCGATATGTCAATGAACGAGTGTCGGATCAACATTCGCAACAGGAAAAACGAAGAATAAAGGTCTGCAAATGACAAAAGCGGACCTTACTGAAATCACTGACTACGTTTGGGTTAAAAAATTCAAAATATATCCGAAAGACAGAAGCTTTAAATCGAACCATGAACCATAAATAAAAGTATAAAAACGATGAAAGCTAAGTAAAAAGCTTCGGAAACCTTAAACAAAATGAAAGTCAACGCGGGCGTTCCTACTAATAGAGATAAAGCTCCCTATGTGAATTACCTTTATTATAACTTTATAAAAGTAGAAAAAATCTTACAAATACCTCAAAATTATACATCATTTATAATGAAATCGATTGTGAATCTATGGATTCTCCGATATACGAATAAATCCGTATCAAATGATAATTTTATGTTGATTACACACCTGAATCACAAACGAAAGGAAACTCTATAACTTATGCAACCAATTACAAAAATATTAAAAATTGATTTGATGTTCACTTTTATGAATACACATCTGAAAACAACAACGAAAAGGAAAATGAAATTTATGTGACGACCTGAGATAAGTAAACAGATCAACGTATATTTATAAACCTATTCAATACTTTATTCCTATATGGCGCTGATTTAAATAAAGATAAAAACGTTTTAAACGCTTATATAACGTTATAATTCACACTATATGATAAATATGGTTGCCTATTTCAAGTCATTCTACCAAATACCGACGCGGCGAATATCTAGACAGCCGTAAAACGGCAATTCAACATTTTCGCGGCAAATATTTCCAAATTCCAACTCGAATTAATAAGGGAATAGTATAAAATCTTATTCGGCAAAAGCAGAACATTATTACTCACGATAGCGATAGTAAATATACGATTCAATTCAGCTAAATATTATATAACAAACTTCAAAATACCGTTTTTATTATTATTGATAAACATAAATAAACTTGGTATTGAAGTAAAGAATACAATAAATCAACTTGTTTGCACCTTGAATAACATATTTATCCAGCTTCAATTGAAGTTTAAATACCTTTAGGTTTTCTCCAAAATATTAACGACTAAAATCACCTATATAATATAATTAAAACTATTGGTAGGTTTTAGACGTTGCAATGTTGTCGATTCGATTGGTCTTCGAAGTAACAGTAGTATTACAGTAGTCAGATGGTGGATGTATTTTTCTAGGTTTGGCAGACCGCTAGCCGGTCTGCACTTTAATTTGTATGGTCAATTGCTTGGCCCGTGCCCTAGAATAAAGTGTAGCGTACTGCATTCTACTTACACCTAATGAGGTAAGTCCCTACAAAGCAATACACTCGACTTACAGTACAGTCAACTTTACTGTAAGTAAAGTTAACCTACTACACTGTATGCAATACTATTCCAACACTGACAGCTTTTTGTTTTGTACTTGTACGCCAGCGTGGCTTACCATCAATTGGTAGTAACCCCTGAAATCCCTCCTCAATCCACAAGCCAAACCCCTGTTAATTCCGATCAATCTGTACTGAAAACAACCTCAATTACGGCCCCTTATAGCCCTTTTGCTTCACCCCTCCGAGGCCTTCGTTTTTCAATTCCCGTATATAAATCTTTCACCAAAAACCTACGAAAATTACGTGAATCACGTACGCTGCCACTTACGTACCTTTTAACTGTAGTTCAAACTACTGTCATTGCTAGTATTACCCTAGCGGTCTTCCAATTTGCTAGGGAAACCTTATTTATTTATATCACGTGCTAGGCGATCCACGTATCTCTCGATTTGTATGGTTAGTATATTGCTATTCAAAAAACTTTCCAGGGTGTAACCTTAGTTATAGCATTAGTAAGGTTATTTTTGCTGTTAATCTACCGAAACTTATCGATTTCCCGGGCTTCTTATGCCTCCCTTAACGCTATTAAGTTTTTCATTAGGCGTTTTCCATTAGTTATACCTAATTTTGATAAGAATTCATGAAGATTCCGGAAGTCGGTATATACCACTATAGGTATTGGTAACAAACCCAACTATTTGGTAATAATCATTAATATTCTGTTAATTACTATGCCGATTTCAAAGCTTATCATCATGCCGTAAACTTTCGAGGCTAATATACTCCAAGTTACGTGCTTATACTTAACAGATATCCAGTATATAAGGTTTCTAGTAATCGTAAATTATTCTTTAAACTTATTCTGGTTAACGAACATTATCAGGAAACCGATTTACGTCATAAAGTTAGTATTATTGGCAAATGAACCATCTGTAAAAATTATTAACTTCGCCTTCGTTAAATCCACAAAGACCATAATAATTCCTCTTTCTACGTGATTCATTTATCATTAAATACGTTTGTTTAACTTGTCAAAATCTTCGTCTTGTGGGTTCTATACCTGTGCCACAATAAAAAGGTTATACAATGCCTTCGGTCGGCATAACGTGGCGATATAGGCCGTACAGGCCCTGTTTCAGATATTTCTATGCCCTTGCCTCATTAGCCTTGTCGATAATCATTAGGCTCGTAGCTTACTCCTTTTAGCGTAGGCTAATATAAGTACTGCTTTTAGCTTTGATACTATAAATACGAAGTAACGATCCATTAAAGTCAAGTTATATACCCTTAGCCAACGTTTTTACTAGCTTACACTTTTAAAGGCTTAAATTTTCGATAAAATGTTATTTCGCTGCTAAAAACCCAGTATTGCCGAGGAAAAGGGTATCGTTAATTTATTTATTCACGATACCAAGATCTTTGCCCTTCATAATTAATAGGCACAGGTTAAATGTTAAAGTCTTTATGCCCAACCTATTTTTAAAATATACTTGGTACGTTAAAAACCAGTAAATGTTAACCTCGGCTAATCCATATAAAGTCTTAATATAAAATATTATCGTGTTASCCGGAAACTTGTCTTTTATTTCTTATGGTACCTTTAGTAATATAATCCGTTAAAGATTGAAAACAGATTACATGTACGCTTATATAATGTCCCAACCATTAATTGTAAACTAACCTTTTACGCTAGTTGTTAAACTAACAGTAAAAACTACGATCAAACGCTGATTAATATTTTGGATTATAAGCGATTGGATAAGGATTTAGTCTTTAACTTTATTAACGTATCCTTAGGCAATTAGCCATAACTTTTCGTATGGCCGATTCGTAGTCTTACCTTTAACTTCGTAAACTATTTTAGACTTAGAGACAATAATATCTTAGCCTTTAAATACGTTAAAGGCATAAACTATATAACTTCCTATAACAGGAAGCCGTTAATTTCCACTTGATTACTTTCCTTAAAAGGCTTACCCGGCATGTTAATAATGCCTTTAGCATGTAGCTTAAGCGTAAGTTTTATATTAGAAATTTTCTTTTAAGAAACTCACGCCGTTTTATATGCCACTCTCAGTCATGTAATCTCTATTTGCCTCCTCTTCAATTTGTATTCTCCTTTTAGGTAGTCTTCTACATTGTCGAAGTTTTATCGGCTTATTAATAGTCGGCTAGGGAAAGTTATATTAACTAATTTTCTCGACTTAGAGTTTATCGACGTCGGGATCCTTATTGAACTGAAGGGGTCTTTTATACAGCTTAACTTATTTAACTCGAAAAGTTACGTGGCCGTTAACAATTTTAACCACTACGTTCAAGTTAGTAATATTTAAGATTTTATACGGCCTATCTCATTTTTCTGGTTCGCGTTATGTAAGGATTTTACTTCAAATGGGGAGTAAAAGCACGTTTGTTGTTAAAGGTTCGTTTCTGGTGTTAAGGGTATTATTAAACTGGCGGAGTACCGATTTCTTCCTTAGTTTTTTTTATAGCGTTTTACTATATGTTATGGCACACCTTTAGGTACTTAACGAGGGTGGCGACTCTACTGTTATACGTAGTTAAACTCCAAATACTAACAAGGTTAGTATAATTTCATTAAGGCTAACAATATTGTTAGGACCTTTTACCGTTTTTTAAAGCCGTACTTCTTAACTTATAAAACTTTCGATTTCCAGTGTAAGGATATCGTAAGCCCTTCGCAAAAAGGCGTATACCCTTTAAACCTTGATAATACCCTAGTAAGCTTTTATAAGAACCTATTTGCACTAAATCCCTATTAACTTTACATTAACTTAAAACTTTATCGTAGCAAATTTGGTACTGGTATCGTAATCTAGTACGTCTGGTAGGCCAAGGTACGTGTCAATCTATAAAGTATGTAATACTTTCTATATTTCCTTCATCTTAATGGTTTTAGGGAATTTAACTTTGTAAAAAGCTGTAACGGAATTTATAACGTACAATAATAACTTATCGTTTAAATAAAATACGTTTTCGAAGATTTCCAAATTAAAGTCTTAATCATTTTCAACGTAAACTTAAACCTTAAAAGGTTTTAGGAATGAATTTAGTAGTGGTAATAAAGGCGTTTAACTGGCTTCAGTACTAGTAGATCCATATCTTCGTAACCAACTACCTTTAAGACCTTATAAAGCCTATCAATTGCCGGGTAATTAAACCTACCATATAGGTAACAAAATTCTGCCTTCGTTAAGTTTAACACCACTACCTTGAATCCTTAAAAATAAAAATAGAAATGCTACGGTTTAAGGCTAAGTGAAAACCTTTTGAAAGCCTTAACATATATCAGCTTATTAATCTAAACATTAACGTTAACGCCGAGGTTTTTTTTATATCTTTAAGACAAAGGGAAAAAAGGAAAAGGGATTCCAAAATGTAAAAAACAATAGTGCCAACAACCGTTTTTACTGTCGTTGATTCCAATAAAGATGTCTTTTTCTCAGAGCCAAAGTTAACTTTGGCTTTACCAGCATACGCGTGATTAAGTTTCGTAACAGTATTAGTATCCCTTTGTAACGCGATATATTACGAATTACCTCCTATTTAGTACCGTACTACCCCCATATCCGGTATAATTTCCTAAAAGGCTTATTTCACGTAGCGGTTTCGAAAGGTAGAAAGGTATATAAGGCTAAGGTCTTTATCATTATTGTGGCGATAAGTGTCTTCGCCTATAAGGCGATATAAAAAAGTTGTGGTCGGCTAATCATTACGTTTCTTTTAAGCTAATACTGGTATTAATACCAGTGTCAGTATCTTTATACTAGCCGATATCCTTCAGCTTGTTTTCCTTCTCTTTAACTTTGCTCCCCTTAAATTGTATAACACGCTTTATGTAATCTCATTTAAAGGCAAAGAGATATTACGTATGGTATATTACCTATTTTATGTTACGCTCGGCAACAGTGTAACATGTTCATCATCAACCCTATTTACCGCAAATTCAACATCTTTTGGTGTTGAAGTTGTACTTGTTTAACAGATTTAAAGACCTTAAAAAAGATAAATAACCTTTTCCGTAGGTAGTAGTCCAGGCTTTCCACTAACTATACCAGTTAAGCCATCCGTACCATCGATTGATGTAATATAAACTAAAAGGGTTTTCTTCATTACTGAATTCCGAAGCTTGTAAATACATACCGGTCGAGCCGAAAACTCGAGGAGTTATAGCCGCTAATGAGGAACGTAATTGGCTAAAAAAAACCTTTTTAAGTGGCATTAAAGAATTACAAGGCGTATTCGAACTTTTTATAACCCGTAACTACTTACCAGACTTGTTGACGTAAGGTTCTTTTACCAGCTCCCACGTTTCCTATTGCCCATTAGCAAAACATCAGCCTATCGGGCATCTAATTCCAAAGGTCCATTTTACTTTCCGACTCTTTTTTGTAATCCAATATCTAAGACCACTTAATGATATTCTAATCCGTATAATACTGGGCAAGGTTAATATCATATTTGAAATAGCCTTTTATACCATCGTAGATTTCGCGTAAAGAAATACAATTTGTTAGGTATCGAAGGTAGTAATCTTTAGCTTAGCAGGTGAGGATATTAGGAAATAACGAATAAAAACCTGGTAGCTTAACTCTTATTGAACAGAAAATGTTAAAAAATAATCGCAATTTAATGTCGAATAGGTTATACGGCTTACCGTTATACTTTTTTTTACCTCCCTAAATCTTGACAAACGTGATAATTGCTGTACAATCTGTATCCTGCCTAGGGACGCGTCGAGGGAGAAGTATAATATACTAGTCGTATTAACCTTTCTCTCCTAGCTGGGGAAAAGACTAAGGCTATTACTAGTGCTGGTGAGCAGGATAATTACCTTTTACTAAGTTTGGAGAAAAAAAGTTAATAGTCGTACCTATAATAAGTTTACGTATAAAGCTGACCCTTCCTTGGTTCGGCTATTAAAACTAAACGTATTAAAAAACCTGGGGGAGGTGGGCCTGGGGGTTTTTATCTTGAAAAACTTAACGATAATCCTCTTAGTATTAAGGGGTTCGGAGAGGTTCCTGCTTAATAGATCAATAGATCTGAGGGCTTACGAGGTGTAGGTCGATTAATTCCTCACGTCCACTTATTTAAACTTAGGTAGGTCTAGGGCCTTACGAACGTGTATATGGTTGTTATGAGTTACTAGTGCCAACAACCTCTTTGCCCATAATTAAAGTCCATTAAGGGTTTTTATCCGTGGGGTATTCGCAAAGTAGTTTGGTTAAATTACCTTCCTTCCCTATTTTCGCATGGAGTTTGATACCTAGATCCAGCAAGTTGTTTTTTAGTTTCGTCTTTGCCTATCTTTCTGTTTTCTTCTATATATTTAGATTCTAGTTTCGAAACTATTTTTAAAAATTGTCGAACGCTACAGGTTTATGGCTAATTCCATGAATGATTGTAACGAGGATAAAATAGCCGATTGCATTGGTCAGGTGCTTTGAAGTAAAGTTTTTAGTAATTTTAGTAAACTAGGGATCTTTGTCGTAGTGTTCTTCGAAAATAGCGCCGAGGTCTTTGATTACCTTTTTTGGTTCGGGGTCATTAACGGCATTAATTCCAGTACGTTCTAAAACCATTATAACAATTTGGCTGGTTTAGGGATTGGTGGTAATGGACTTGGAGATTTCGGGGCGTGGGGACTTGGTATTTCATCATGGAGTCGCGCAACGTGACTTTCTTGGCACGACTTGGTGTTTCCTCGTGTTTTCGCTCCGAATAGCGAACTTGACGATTAACGTAGTGTAAAGGGGGTAAAAAGAGTGAAGTATGGGCAGAGATTTTATGTAGGTGGTGCGGTCGGATGTCTTTATTAGTGGTAGAGGTTGTTTGGCATAGGAACTTAGTCGTTTTTCTTATGATTTGCAGTAATAGTACCTGTAATATCAAATAACTTAGACGTTTGCCAACTTGCTGGTTTGGTGAGCTTCAAGACCTTTACCGGTTAATTTTATCGCCTTTAAAAAGGATTAATAAAGATTTCTTGGTGTTTTGGAGTAGCGATACCGTCGCTTACTTATAAACTGCCGCGAACAACTGCACAGCCTATAAGTCTTCCCTAATTGCTGCCGCGAACAACTGTACAACGCATAAGGGCCCTTCGTAAAAACCTTTGCTCTACCTTACTGAATAAAACGTAACCGGAAAGAAGCTTATTCTTTGACTTAGCCAATTTATGCTTAAACCAATAAGCAATAATCAGTGTTGGTAGGCCTTAGACGTTACAACGTTGTCGATTCAATTGGTCTTCGAAGTAACAATAGTATTGCAGTAGTCAGATGGTGGATGTATTTTTCTATGTTTCGCAGACCGCTAGCCGGTTTGCACTGTAATTTGTATGCCTAATTGCTTGGTCCGTGCCCTAGAGTGAAGTGCAGCGTACTGCACTCGACTTACATCCAATACAGTAAGTCCCCACAAAGCAATACACTCGACTTGCAATAATGTCAACTTTACTGTAAATAAAGTTGACCTACTGCACTGTATGCAATACCATTCCAACAAAACCTATATATAATATACTAACAATTCACACATCCGATTGTGAAACGCCTTTTACAACTCTTCCGTGCGGCGAAAAAAACTAATATGAAAAGAAAAGTCTTAAATTATATAAAGAAGTTTTACCACAAATAATAATTACACTTATAAGCTGCTTGAAGATTTAAAATCCACTTCAAAAATAATATTAACATTAATTGTTAAATTAGTATCGATATTATATACCTTAATAAGTAACCAGTTGTTTATTTAATTAACGTTGTAACGTTTTTTCAACCGTTAAATTCATATTAAACGTTGTAATAACGAACCATTTCAATTTCAAAGTCCATTGTTAGACAAATATTTATTTAATATCTTTGGACTTAATTGTCAATTATGCGAGAATAATTTTCAACTCAAATGTATAAATAATCAAGGCTGAAATAACCAGTAACAAGTATAAAGAAATGCTGGTAAAAACGCTTTAGCATATCTGAAAATATGAATGATATCACAATTTATGTTAAAAATCTTACATGATACTGTCAAAAAAATTAAAGGAAACGCACTTTGAAATCCATTTTGCAAATGATTATAAATGCGATAAATAATACATTTTATTGGAGTAACCTTATTCCCACGATTATTATATTTGATCCTTACACCAGGTTTTATAAAAATTGAATACCATTACGGATTACCATTGGAATAACGAACTCTAAAATAAAAATTATGGCGGCCATATAATTATAATGACTAATAATAATATTGTAAAAGCCTTATCAACAAAAGATAGACCGCGGGAAACGGGCGTCTTGAAATTTATGTTATTATTCAAGGTCGTTATCTGGAAAACAAAGAAAAAATGGACTTGTTTTTGGAAGATTAAAGTTATTAAGGGAGACAATAAATGTGTAAATTTTCCAAACGGTACGAACTTCATTATTTAAACCATCATACAAGAATGAAAAAAGGAAAAAGTAGATAAAAAAGCTTCCAATACATTATTTATTCAATTACTAGTCATCCCACGCCTATAATAGTGTAGATACTTTTTCGTCAACATCTTAATACCTTTTGATAATCTTTATAAACTCTCAAATAATTTTATGTAATAGGTATTCTCAATTGCAAAAACAAAAAAAAAACGCTGACTGGGATATTCACTTAATTTAAAAACTCAAAACGCTTCAAACCCTTTATTTCATGATTGATCATTATTTAAAAAATAGTGGCGGACCAGAATCTAAGTGTAAAGCTTCGTTATAAAGACGTTATAATCACCCTTTATGAACTGTTGAATAAGTTAACCTAAAAGTAAGTATTTGTTTCAATTAAATGAAGAGTTTTTCTATTTAAAGAGTTTAATACATCGACCTAAGGAAACTAAAAAATATTTCCAGAAAATCACCTTCATAAGGTGAACGATAAAGTCTGAAATCGTTATAAACAGGGCCGTTTTATAATGAAGGGGTACAATAACACTGAAAAAAAGGATATTATGACCGAACCACTCACCTTTCATTAATTAAGCTATCACTTAATTTTAAATTATACTACCTTCTTCCATAAACCTTATAACTTACGTCTAAAGCTTCAGAATATTACATAAGTTTATACGAAATCAAAAAAGACGCTTTGAATTAGATATATAAGTATACTTACCTGTGGAACTACGCAAATACCACTCGCTCAAAACATTGCTATATATCCCTAAAACGCTTTGCAACCTCGTGACACTTGGTGTATATAGGTTTAACACATATCAAAGGCATTATAAAAATCGCCTTGAAGTAGCCAGATATATCTTTGACTCTTGACTATCAGTTTCAACACCATAATAATCGTGTTTTATATTTGTAGAAATATAAATCAACAATGAGTTTATTTTATATTATACGCTATTTTCTGTCTCGAAAGAAAATCAAGATTTGAAAGTCATATTTCAAAATGAAGTTAACAGTATAATCAACGAAAGATCGCTTGATCAACTTGAATGGTAAGATAATCACTTTTTTTTTGAAAAAAAAAAAAATGTAATTTGAATAAAAATTGTATTTGAATAAAATTACCTTTATTCCTATGACCAACACAAAATGCGCCAACGAATACCGATATTAAAGTATACGTAGGGCCTAAATTACATTAATTGAACAACCGGAAGCGGCGTTAAACCTATTGATCGCCACGTAATATATATAAAAACACATTCTAATAACAAATAACAAACGCTAAATAAACGCCTCAAATAGCAAATCCGAACCCCAAAATATAGTTTACGATTCGTACATATCTATATACAGACATCAAGGCAATTTGTTTTTACTAATATCTTCTTTATAATTAACAACGATTGAAACTTAAAAATATGGGTTATACTTAATATTGGTTATGAAATACCGAATCAAACTGGGTTTAACTTACAAAATATTTTGGTTGCTTGAAATTCGATTAATTGTAAAAGAGTAACACGAAACTTTTGTGATTTTAAAAATTATCAAAGGGTAAAATGTATTAAGTTCAGTATTACTACAATAATTACAATTTATATAATCATTTCGAACCTTAGTTTTGAATTCGTTCTGAATGGTTTTTACCAACTCTTTTTCCCTATACAAATTCCTCGTTAAACTTGGTACCATAAATGAAAAGCGCTTTATAGTCAATATTATAGCTTTACTCAAATCATAAGAATACTACGAAAGTAAAAAAAACCGAAAATGATTGATGGGATGTAAAACCTGACAAACGCAATAACTAAAAGCGTGCTGAATAATGTATTGAAAATGCCCTTATATATAAATACTTCTTTAGTTAACGTTGCTAAAAAAGTTGTACAACTAAGCCCCACATAAACAACCATTTTATATAATTTCTAAAGAATTAAGCTTTGTAGTTTACGCATTGAATTTCTTAATAGGAACTTATATTATATGTTTTTTTTATATGGATTATCCGTTATTTATATGACGAATTAAACTGTTTAAATTTACTAGCTGTCGTTTATATTGTATATTTCATTTTTCAATTTACCGTTCATTGCTTGCATTACGACTTTTTAAAAGAATTCTATTATATAACTATATATATATAGGATAGTTTATAAACATCAAATAATGAAAAAGGGGCAGTTACTCGCTGTTGAAGGGGAAATAGGAGTAATAGGGGGCAATATCGTTGTCGTAGTCGTCATTTTCGTCGTTGTTCTCGTCATTATCATCGTTATAATTAACGCCGATGTTTCCGCTTTAAGTAGGGTTAGGCGCCCCCCGCGCCTTAATCTATATACTCTTAAGTAAATGGCGATAGGCCTTGTCGCTTTTTTCACAACGCCGGATGAAAACGTCGTCAAATTTACTTGTGTAATATAAGCATAGGCTCGAATACTATACGGTAATAGCGATAAGGGTTTTCGCGAGCCGCCTATTAATTCCCAACAAGGAATAAGTCCAATTTTAGAATTATGTATTGGGAAAGTAAATAAATTTACCGTAAATACGGCGGGAGCGTTAAATAATATTCGCAAACTGGTACTAATACAATCGGGACAGATGCGTACTTATTACCGCCCCGTTTGTAACGGTATTCGCTAGACTATTTATTAAAGACGGCGGACATAACGTATGGAATACAGGGCATAGCTATGTGGGAGTTAAAGGCGTTTACTTTGGTCCCGCGCTTTAACACCTTCCGCATTGAAATGGATTTCCAGCGTACCTTAACGAAGCGCACTTTTGAACGGCGGATCCATTCAGTCATATGGGCCTTATTTAAACAATAAGTAATATATATCACAATTATAAAGGCAAATATTACGTATCCCGTTACAACTTGCTAATGTTACGTTTTCAGCGTTTAACAGCTGCTACGGATAAAGGCAAAGTTTTCACACATAGCGAAAAGATGAAATATATAATTTCGAACTGTTGTTAATAATACTATTACTATTGCTATTCCTATTTTTCATGCTACTACTGTAGTTTTCAATTAGGAAAGATGGAGAAGGGGAAATGGAAAGGGGGTGTAGGAGATGTTAGGGAAAAGGAATTAAAGAAGAAATTGTTAGCTACGTTAGTGGTGGTTTAGGCGGCAGCGATGGCGGCGACGGCAGTAGTAATGCCTACACGCTATAGCTCTATACGGCGTCGCTTATTACGTAACTTCCGACATGATATGTTATATAAAGTGATTAGGGATTTTGAATCAGGCGTAAATACGTAATATGATTAATTGGAAGCTTATTTAAAAGTAGTTATGCGTTGTTCAAAGAGAAAAAAAGTTTTGCCTGAACCAATGACGATATACTACTTCGTACTAACTCTACAATATGTTACATCGACAATCTTGCCTTTACAGGATTCACTGACCTTCCAAAACGAATCACGACCTATATTACACTGTCTCTATTAAATAACCCACTATCACTACTAAATTAGAGTTATAGTGCTCTTAATTAAAAGAAAAAAATTTGTAGTATATGTATATGAGAATTAGTAAGAGTAAGAAAGCACGCTGGCAGAATATATAATAGGAGGTTACGGCTTAGATATGAGTATCTAAGCTTTCATCTGGGATCTGCACTCTCCAGATGCTTCTTCCGCTTACATCTTTCTACTACTATCTTTGAATGATATAATGTCTTCTTTATACGTTGACGTAAAGACTTAACCTACATTACCTGTTATTCGTGGCGTTTAGATTGAGGGTAGCGAGTTTACCAATAACCGGACTAGCCATAAATCCAATATCTTTTGCTACTATCACGACGATGAATTTTACTGTCAACAAGTCCGCTTGAGTTTTGATTTCGTTGTAAAAGTTTATTCGGTTGTAACCTTTAGTTCAAAGCCTTCAAACCAGATCTTAAGCGTTAGGGCCTTTTGTATCTGCAATTAATATACTATGTTATTGTAAGAGTTTCCTTATCCCAGTCTCGGAAATTGTTAGTTTAGTAGTATATATTATATGAGTCTAACGTACTTGCTATTACAGTTGCAAGAGAAGAACGCAACTAATTATACAAGTTTTTAGAAGGGGCATCTATTCGTTATCAGCTTTATTTGAACTCGTTAACGTTTGTAATAGTTGCCTGTATCTATTCGTGATATATAAATTCATTAAAGTGTGCTTTTCGCATTACTTATTAACATAATATTAATTTGTTAAGTATTTGGTTAAAGATATTCATTGGTGTTTTATCTTTTTTCTTTTTAGTTATTATCATTGTTTACCTCGTCGTGAATTAGCTGGTGTGGTATTGTATAAGTTGGATGTCATGTTTGAATTGGTTCTTATTATTATAGATTTCCCGGAAAAATTTTGTCTTTGTGAAGAAGGTTAAGTAGTAATTCTTTGCATAGTCTGCGAGAATTTATGGAAATAGTAAGTTGAAACCTAAAGGAGGAACCTCTATTTATTTGCTGATGTTGAGGAATGGTATTATTTTTGTGTGAAGAAGATTATAGGGTTTTCCGATATACTTCTTTCCGTTATTCCAGATTTTGGCTAAGTTCGTAAGGAGCTTATAGTTGATGTTAACAATTTTGATAGTTTTGGAGGGAAGGTCGACATAGTCGTCACAATCATTGATGGTGTTTATAATAATCAATGCAAGTTTTGAAACTATAAAGTTGCTATAGTAGTGTTAGTTGCCAATCGTTTAGCCTGGGGGGTAAAGTTGTTAAAACATTTAATACGTACAGTCATTCAACATACACCTAACAACAGGGCCAACAGGGCCAGTCAGTACTTAGTACAAACTTCAGATACTAAACCTCTCAACAACAAAGGATGAGGAATTCACTAGAGTTGTAGATATCTCCAAGGGGCACTAGTATTTACTAGTATAAGTAGTAGTATTGACTAGTACAGATGATTAGAACGAAGATACTGCCTGTGTAAGTACTTATTAGCACAGAGGAACTAGTATTAAATAGTATACATTAGTATCAACTAGTACGGAGTTTCGATCTTTTATCGAAATCTCTATAAGGATATACTTGATTATATATCAAGTTCTCTATATAGATTCTAGAATCCTTCAATTTATAAACATATACAATATCTTTTTATGTAATACTTTTAATACATTATTAGTACTATTGCACCCTATTCATTTATACTACTGAATCAGTTTACTTCCTTTTACATAGATCCAAATATCCACTTTTTTGGACTATCTGATACCTTTAAAGATGCCTTATCATTATCTCCAGAACGTGGCTTGTTTCTGCTACCAGGGTTGTTCTACGGCAGTACTAGTAATGATGGGTTTTCTTTTCAAAGAACTGTTATTATTTCAGGCTCCTCTAGACTTACAGGTTCTCTTGCTCCAGTCAAATTCCTATTTTTTCTAATCTTACGCTTTAAGGCTACTTATATTTCCTTAGGAGCTTTGAATCTCAAGGCCTGATTATAGTTGTAGAATGCAATACAAATGGGGTCTTTGAATGGAGGGGGTATAGAGGTAGAGAGGTGTATTTTCATTGTTGTTTCTAGTTCAACTAGTCCTTGCGGGTTCCCCTTTACCCTCCAGACATCCCTCCTATGACTGCGGGTAGCAATTTCCCTAATATAAGTCATGCTTGGTATGCACATCAATCCTCCATGCTACCATCTATCTTCCAATTAATGTATGGCTGAGTCCTCGAAGCCATATAAAACAAAGTGGATAAAAGTTGAGGTTCACATCAAATATGAATATGGGGTGAAATGAGGTAATAAAACAATAAAAACTATAGGAATAAGGAAGCAAAAGTGAACTTTCTATCACTACCATACTTTATGATAATCCACCCAACTCTAACTCTAACTTTAATTTTTACCCTTTTACAACTTTAACCTTCGCCCTTTCAACCTTTTTAACTTCAATCTTGACGAAGGTCAATATCTTCATTTTATCAAGGCGCGTTCTGGTCAACGGCACCATTATCCTATCGTAACGTATCTTGATCGATGGTGCGTTTGTTGCCATCGAAGTTGCTGACATAAAGATCCTTTATTTCTTCTACATCTTGCTCGCTTTTTTTTCTTCATTCATCCTTTTGCTCCTCATCCTTTTCCCTCTAAACGTATAGTTTTAGTAAGTTAACGTGGAATTTTCCTCTCTTTTATCTGGTGGTAGGATTAACAATCAAAAGAGATACGGATAAAGCGATCTCGTTGACCTCCTATAGCGCCGTTTATCGAGGTTTAAATGTAGTCACCCGGATATTTTTCAGATCTTCGTTTTCATTAATTAGGAACCTCCTTAATTTAATGTCACGGGTCTTCGGTACGATCTTCTACACCCAGTCGCCAACTTTAAACCCATTACCTTTAAGGTTCGTTTTGAATTTTATCCATCGTTCCACATATTTATTAGACACTTATTAATGTAAAATACTACGTCGGATAACGAACTTATCATAAATTACCTCTTTATTAGCTTATAATTCGTAGAATATCGCTGCCAATTAGCTTCGGTCTAGGTCCAACAATGCCTTTGCGATTACTTCCAAGAGTTTCACTAACCAGCCCAATATAATCTGTAAGGGTGTATAAGGTATTTTTTTCACAAGCTTATTATTAATAGACTTTACAATATTGGTGAAAACTTTAGGCTACTTTTCGAATTATTTATACCTACGTTCGTAAGCCTATTTCTTTAGTTTATTTTTAACCAGCTTCAATAATCCTTTAATAAGTCCCACTAATATAGCTAAGTACGAGAGCGTATTTATCATCTTCGTTCCGCTTTTCAAGAATTTCATAATTGTCGGGCTTTTAAAGTACCTTACGTTATCCGATTAATATTCCTTAGGGTAGCCGAAGACATCGATAATAGGTTTCCACATCCGATATACATTTTCGCCTATCGGTTTACCTATTACTCGACAAAATAAAAATCGCGAAAAATAATCGACCACAACGTAAAGATAAGTCTCGCCTCCAACTCCTTTTAAATTAATTTTACCTTTAAAATCCGTATCCACAATATCCTATAATTTTACAGCCATAATAGATACGAGTCCTACGTTAACTAGTTTAACTATTCTAAATAATACGTACGACTTACAAGTTCTAACGTATTTTTTAGTATTAATATACCGAGTCGACTACCATAATATTACCTTTAATTTTTAAAGGGTAAAGGCTACCGTGAAATACCCATAAAAGTCGTAAGCCTACTTTAATATTCGAAGTACCTTACTTTTTCTTACGTATATTGCGTATCCTTTACCAAGTTCTCGCCTTAACAACACCTAGTTTTAAATAAAAAATTATAATAAGTTTCGTTTTAATTTTTGTCTTACCTATATTAGTAAGTCCTCGATTTTCTCCTATCCGTCTATAAGGTATCCTATAATATCTTTGTACCAGTTCGTCTCGTCGATATATGCGGTTTCCATTGTCACTCCTTCAGGTCGCAGCATTCGTCCAGGGCTTAGAATTCCTATAAATAAAAGAATTCCTATTCCCGGATCTTTTAACATCGCTGGTCTTACGAGTAAGTATTCTCCTACTACCCACGGTAATTCTCTTATATTTAACTTTAAAAACTTTATAATTAGCTCTGACAACCTCGAAATCCTGTCCACGATTTTAATAATCTTATTAACATTAGAGTTATATACGATTTTCACGTTAAATATTCCGAAAATGTCTATCAATCACGTGATTCTCCCTATAGGTATTGTCGGATTAGTTAACGATAAAATTAGGTTTACGTAGTCAATATACATTATTATCGAAAAAGGTAACTTAATTACCTATAACCCAGCTTCTTTCAGGTATCTTACCACGGCCAATACCTCTTTCTTACTAATAGTATACCTAGTCTCGGCATCGTTTAGTTTTTAAAAGAAAAAGGCCAAAATTTTCACATAAAATATCAACTTGTCGATAACCTTGGTACCCGTCGGTAATCCCTTTAGTTAAAAAGCGATACTATCGATTCTCTTATTCAACGCATTTATTACGATGTAATATTAAAGGAAACTATTTGGTTTTATAACGACGTTTTGTTAAATAACCAGGTATGTAATAATGAAAGCCTTAACGTATTCCTTTTTTTATTTGAAGTTTTTAAAAACCTATTATATCTATTTTAAAACCTTTCCTGTCGATGTCGTTTTCGGTTTTTTTTTATACAAAACGTCTTTAAAATTGTCGTCCACAACTTTTTTCTAGGTATATACCTCGCGATAAATGATGTAAGATAAAGAAACTCGTTTAACATCTTTGACGAAATGGGGTAATTTTCAGGTTTCGCTTATATTTCGAATTTATTTCGATGTTTTTTCAACGGTTAAACTCGACTCAATAGCAATTCAATTTTAAATAGTAAAAATGGCTTCCAAATAAAACAGTCTTATGAGGGGTAGGGCTAATCCTTTCGAATTCGAGGCGAGAAAAATATTAGTAGTAAAAGAAATCAAATATCGCGTTAAATCTATGTAATAAGGCGTTATAGTAGTCAATATATACGTCGAAAGCCGTTTTCCAAGTTTAGTTATACCCCATTAATAAAGGTAGTGTTAATCCACTAATTTACGCGTTTTTTCGGTTTCGCCTCGTAATAATCTCATCTATTTTTACAACATTTTCCCCGTTTTCGTTATTTGGTAATATCCATTTACCAAAGGTAATATCACTAAATGCATAATAGGCATATCTACTTCCTATTATTCTCTAAGGTATCCTAAATATTAAATATTATATATTCGGTGTAATAAATGGCTTTTTATATTTATAACTTGGAGTAATAGGAATTCTTTAATATTCGTTTATTATATTACCTTAGAAAAAGACGTTATAGTTATCTTAAAGGAAAGTATCGAAAACTTTATTTTGTAAGTATATAGTTTATCATAATTTATTTATTTACTTGTTAACTAGAATATAGTTATAAACAATTAGATATTTGTTATCTTTTTAATAGCTATCGTAAATATACACCTTATTTAAATTAATATAGTATAAAAAATACAACTGCTTTTATAACTAAATAAAATCTTTATACAAATACAACCTTATCTCATAAATATCTCGGTTTTTTTAACCTAAAAGGTTGGTTATTCGATGTAAATTCGATTAAATTAGTAACGAAATCGGTTATTCGTACGTTTTTCAATCTAAAGGAAAACGTATCTCTTTAGATGTATACTAGCCTTTTATATAATAATAATCTTCTCCTTCTGTTTTCGCAAAGTTATAAGTATTTCTCGTTAGCGAATTCGTCCAACTTATTTATTCTTCTTATATCTTTAACATCGATACCAAAAACATCAAATCATCTCTTAATAATATCTTATAATATATCATCCAATTCCCTTTATCTGGTCCGACGTTTTTTATCTTTATTAAGTTTATTATTTTATGCTATTGATATTCGTTCCATCTTGTTATATATTAGGCAAGCCCTTTTCAAGTCTTCTTTATTCTTCCCTATTTCTTTTTACCATCGTTAATATTCGTATATTGAAAAGTTTTAAAATACCTCTTGATCTTGTTCGTTAATTAACGCCTGTAACGCCAAAATATCGTCGTTTGATCCGTCTAATTCCGAATTAATCTTCCTACAAAAATTAAAGATTAATAGAATAATAGGCGACGATAATAGCGCGAAAGAATTAAAAAGTTTCATTTTCCCTTTTATACCCAAATACCGAATTAATATATGCAAGGCGGGTAAATGTTATAAATAATGAACGATATCGAGATACTTTTCAATAACTAACCCCTTTACCTCGTTCAACATAATGGCTTTCTTTGATTTTATCCTTATTCGTTTTACAATTATTATCAACGTCTTTGCTCCATTTTTATACATTTTTGTCTCACCCTCGTAATTTTTCTTCTCGTCTTTATATACTTTTGTTTCGCTTTCGAGTATTTTTAGTATAATTAAATCTTTTCCGAAACGCACTTATTTATAAGTACTAATATTTCCTAGGTTTTTCGATTACCGAATAGCCTTTTTCAGGTATAAGGGCCGCCCTAATTCAGGCGTTTGCCTTATTATTATACGTATTTTACGAAATCGATAAATTCGTTTAATTTTCGTAAACATTTTACATCGTCTTTATTCAAATTTTGAATCTTGTTGTCGTCGTTACTATTCTCGTCTTTTAAATCTGATTTTATCGTTTTTTCCTTACTATTTATAGTCGACTTATCCGACGAGTGTTGGTTTTCGTTTTAAGAAAGGTTTATATAAACTAGTTAAACATTGAAAAATGACGGGTTTATACGTTGTTTTACAAGCATAACGATTAAGTGTCCGCTTTTGCTTACAAATTTAAAGACATTTCTAACATAATTATTGACGGATAAGTAACAAAAGAACCAATTACAACTGAGGAATAAGTTATATAATAAATAGTTGTTTATAACAAATACGTAAATTAAAAAGACAATATTATTAATTATAAAAGGAAATAACACTTAAGTCATTAATATCGTACGACTTGCGTTAATCATTATAAAAGTTATTAGTAAATCAGCTATTTAAACGGTAATTTCTGTACGAGCTACTGTGTTTCGCGTAACGAATTCAATTAAACCCCTGTTATCTATTAGGTGCATATTGATATAAATATTATAGGTATTACCTTAAATATACCCGAATTAGGTTTTTATAATACGTGGTTTAACACGATTTTTACAACTATTATTACCGCTGAATACATGGATATTATACGTTTTTGTTTTTCCCTCGCGGTTTTTCTCCCTGTTTTTTCTCGTCGAATAATATTAAGGCTACATATCCTGGTTGTTTATTTTCGTAGTACAAGGTTACGGTTTAACAGCTACTCGAAAGTAATCTTGGGGTAAATTTTTCGTAAGGTGTTAATTAGATTAAATCGTTCTTTTAGAACGATTTGAAAATGGTTGAGTAGATACGGTATCTTTTCTTTTTCTCGCGGTATTCACTCTATACTCCTTTTATATAACGGTAAGAAATCGGGAAAGTCCTTTACGAAACCGTTTTTTTAGTCCAAATTATCAATGCAAGGGTTTAAAATTGTAATACTCGAAAATAAGGGGAGTTTAGTTTCGTACGAATATTGGATAAACCTCTTTCCTCGTTTTTAATTCGAACGTATAAGTTTACATACTTCGTAATTCGAGTATTACGGTGTTCAGCGACTATTAAAGGGGTAATGTTTTCGACCTTTTTATCTTTCCCTTGATTTTTACAAACATATCAACGTTTTTTCGGCTTAGTTTATAAATCTTATACGTTACCTATTTTTACGCTTAAGTTTACCAAATATAAGGGATTAATATTAAAGATGAGGTAAAATTTCGAATATTCGGTTCGATTTCTCAATACCATAAATAATAACTCATATATCTTTACGTTTATTTTACTTCCTATTTTTAACTTTTCGAGGATTACTCTTTCCGTTAATACTAAGTTTCATATTTAACACATTTTTAGCTATAGTTACCGGAGGTAAGGATAATGGTAAAACCTATGGTATAATTTAGATACGTTACCGCAATTAAAGTATATTTATACGTTTTTTTACGTTTAATATTACTACTATTATTACTATTATTATTATTAACTATTACCTTTTTTATTTTCTATCTGATATAAGTTTCGCAAGTTTCCTATCGTCGCTTATAAAATAGATGAAAAATAGGGTTGATATAAATTATAATATCCGCGAGTATTTTACAAGTTATAAAAAGTGTGTCCCCGGTTATCCTAAAGTGCTAGCCTACTTATTTTTTTTTATATTAGTTTTATAATCGTTTAGGCGAGTACTTCTTCTATTAAGTAATTTTAGGTATCTCTTGTTTTTCGTCCTAGAAAAAAAAAGGATTATTATTACTGCTAAAAACCATAATTACCGCGATTAATATCTTTCGTACAACATCGTATGTAATCTCATCTTTATACGTTCTGTTTTAGTTTATAAGGTCTTTAGAAACCAAAAGATTACTAACTTTTGTTTATAACATTGTATCGTAGTTTAGCCGTTATATATAAATTAGGCCAAAACCTTCTTTCTTAATTCTTTTTGTAATGTATAAGGGTATTATATAATAAGTTTATCTTCCCTTTTTACGTATTTTAGTAACATTTTGTAGATACCCTTTTCGAATGAGTTTACCTTAACTGTTATTCCGTTATTGTTTATTATCAGAAGAGACTTAAAACTAGTTTAAAAAAGTACTTTAGAGTCCTCCTACTGTTATCTCTATTTTTTTGGTATATGTAGTCGCTTTTTCTTTCAACTACGTTTTGAAATAACTTTTACAAATATTTTCGATGAAAGTGTTATTTTAAAATGACTTTCTTGCCATAATCTCCAAGTCCTTAATATAGTTATTCGCACTTTCGCCGGATTATCCGAAGAATATTCGTATAAAATTCATTTTATTGGGTGCAATATATATAATAACTAATTATATAATATTTATCATATTTCGTTTGTATCGTTTTGCTTTAGCAATAATAAAATTTCTTAATATAGTATAGGAGTTTAGTAATCGTAATTATTAAATAAGTTTTACGTATTTGGATAATTTATCCTTTACTCATTTTTTCAACTTCCTCAGCTTTGCGTAATCAGCTTAAGTTAATTATAAGGTTTGTAGTGGTTTTGTTTGTTTTCGTCCTCGTATTCGTTCGTTTCCATCTAGTAATCGTCTCGTTCTCGCTTCGTACTCGTCTTGTGCTCGTCCCGTTCTCGCCTCGTACTCGTTTCGTTCTAGCTTCGTACTCGTCTCGTGTCGTGTCGTATTCGTCTTTGTTCTCTTCTCGTATCGTACTCGTCCTTCTGACTGCACTCTTCCCTATGACTTCGCTCTTCCCTCTGACTTCACTCTTCCCTCTGACTGCGAATCAGGATGGGTGCAGAGTAAACGATTTCTGTGCAGGTCACCAGTTGATTACAGTTGTAGAACCCAATACAAACGGAGTCTTTTAATGTGGCGGTAGAGGGGTAGAGAGGTGTATTTGCATTGTGGTTTCTAGTTTGGCTAGTCTCTAAGGGTATTCTTTTACCCTCCAGACATCCCTCCTATGACTGCGGGTAGCCATTTCTCTAATATAAGTCATGCTTAGTATGCACATCAATCCTCCATGCTACCAGGCCCTGTTGAGGCAAGGGTGAAAGGCAGCTCGTGATAACCGTAGGGTTAGAGCTGAGAAAGAACTTCATGCTGTTAATGCTAATGGTTTTATTGATAAGGAGGCAAAGTTTAAGGCTTCCTATTCTCTAGTCTATCCGGACAAGGTAAGCTTTAAATTATCTATCGACTTATACGATACACCAATAGCTAAGCTTGAGAAACGCCTTAAGAGTCCCTAGTAAACGAAACCGAAACCACACAAATCGACAGACACCATAATACCAGTCAAATAAGAGAAGGGAAATATAAAGAACCCCTTTTCTAACGCTAAGGAAAGAAGGCAATTATAAGACTCTAAGTTAAAGTTACTAGAAGACTTTAACAAGTGGACCTTTACCAATATAAATACATAGCTAACAGTAATTAAAAGTTAAGTTGATAGTAATAACTATTTCAATATTTTAAGGAGTATTTTGAAAATAAAGATTAATATAGTCTTTACAAAAATAGATTACATTTACTTACTTACACCTATCGATTACAGTGTTATTAAAACTTCCAAAATTATACGTATGCGAATTCGAGCTTATAGGATAATCACTTTTTTTATCACTTTTGATCTTCAAACAGTTATCGTAGGCATTAATGACCTGTGTAAGGTTTTATTAAAGTTGATTAGCATATATTGAAGCACTAGACTGATCTACTATTGAAAAAACTTTTTAGAATCTTCGTTTCGTGCGCCCTTTTCACCATTTGGCCTTAGTTCACTATACAGCAACTATTAGGAACACTAAAAGGAGCTTAATTGATATCGACCGTCAGATTAAAGATATTGCGTATTCCTTATAATTTTTAACCTATATTAAGCCCGAGTTTCCAGTTTAGGCAGTCTGAATACGAAGTGAATTGAGGAAAGCCGTCCCTTTGTTGCCAAGTAAATTACAGTCGGACTTCCAAGGCGAAAACCGGTTTTAAAGAGGAAAACGAACGTTAAATTCCATCATTCAAAAAGAAAACTAAAAATGATCTACCTGTTAACCGTGACCAACGTATCAGTTAATTAAAGAAAAAATAACTTATAGACTCACACAAAGGCCACTCGATACAAGCTTGTTAAATATTAAACCCAAATTTACGACCTACCAATACTAGTAAATCTACCAATAAAAAAGAAAAAGCGGACACTGTTACAGTTGATAAAAGTAAAATAAAAGACCTTCGCTACTTACAGCATTATAACTTTATAGTGTTGCCACTATCAATTACGCAGTAAGATATTTAACTCAACAGGTCTATTATGCAAGACCCTGGATAGGACCCTGTATTGGAGAATTTTGGCCAATCAGAGGTCGTATCTTACACGGGTATATCCGCTTTAAGGTATCTACTTTTAACGTTAAGGGCTCCACTTTTCGCGTTAACCTGCTAATGCGACTAATTAGAAGCTGTATCAGAAGCGGGTAGTGCCGCTGTATAAGCCTTAATCTTAAGGTTAAGTTATTAAAACTCAACGTTAAGTCTTAATTTCTTTCCTTCTTCTTCTACATTACAACATTGTTTTACAATTAATAAACTTGGGTTTCGAGACTATGTTAAAGCTAATTTGGTCTTATGTTTCTATATTTTCAACGATACAAAACAGTTTGTAAATTCTGAGATGTAAGGCGAAAACTATCCCGGATTACGAATAGAGGATGGTGTTATTTAGCCTGCTAAGAAAGGAACAGTACAAATATCAATCAAGTTTACAAAAAGTCATAGTTATAATACCCTGACTTTCCATAAATGTTTTTATGGCCCTCAGTTTATTAAGAATCTAATTAATCTATTAAAGCTTTATAGCCTATGTATCAGTATTAAAAATTTATCTTTAGTTAACTTATGGACTAAGAAAACAGTTTCTATTATAACTAGCAACTATACCATTATTCAATTCATGTAAATGTTTCATTATAATTTTATCGCTATAGCTCTTACCAAGTCCTTCGATATTTTCCCTTGGAATATCAAGTTTGGTTACAATAGCCTGAATTCAGTAAAGGAAAAACTTTAGTTATTAGACGGCTTCGAAAAAGACTATGAAAAGGAGCGTTTCAACCTCATTTATGTTTTTGTAAGCTTTTTAAAAGCACTTGATAACGACCAAACTTCCAATACGATACCCAAGAGAAAGGAAGGTCTATTTAAACTCTTGATAGCTTTTTGGAAATAACTGCTAGCCTAAGAGGCGAACACTGTAACCTAATGCATACTATGGTTAAGTATAGTTTTAAGGTTTGTAATATAGATATTATATCCCATAGTAAGAGACCAAAAACCTTTTGTAGTATACCGAAAAAAATAATGAAAAGCGTTCGATATATTATAAACTACTTAATCCTCGACAGAAGTAACGATTTTATTCACTATTGAGTTAGATAAAGGTTTATTCATTACGCTTTTACCTTTCAATTTTGTTCGCCATACACCCCTAAAAAAGGGAATTTCCGAACGCTTTAATAACGTGATTTTAGTAAAGATGAGGACCTAAACCGTTACCAGAAAGGTACCACGTTACTTATAGACCTATCTATTCCAAATAGTTATTATCATGGCCAACTTGACACGTAATTGGTGTAGAATCCAACACACTACGCTTTATGGGGGTTTTCACAATAAAGTGAAGATATATAGGGGTTACAAATCCAACGTTAAGTTTGCCTTTACTCCCAGCCTTTTCGTCATCCTCCATATACCGTTTGTAAAACGAGTAAAGGGTTAAAACAATAATTTAACAAGGGAAAGAGGAATTCTTCTTTTGTAATCATTTTTTAATTTTATAAAGCCCTAGCATATTTTAAAGTTTTTTTCACTTAACTGGCTAGGAAACTCGACAACAAAGATTGTTAACAATTCAAACCTAATGGCCTTTAAAATAATTATCACAAGACCCCGTGAATTTGTTATAAGGGGGAAATATCAAAAATATTGAGGTTGTTATCCCCTTTAATACTATAACGGCAGTACAAAACTCTAAGCCAAGAAAACGCATTGACTAAACAACATTTACAAAACAATAAATAGCCTGTTAATAAGAGTCTGCCAGAAAATACTATTATTAATAAAAAAAATCCAATTTATAATCTTAGTCAACAAATAAAAGAAATAGCTGATCATAAAGGAAGATTTTAAGGGCACAGATATTAAGCACTGGGAAAAGGCCCTCTATAGTAAGATACAGAGCTTACTATCCTTCAAAGTTTTCAAAGATATTAAGAGGAATATTAACCGTCACGACCTAAACCGTAAAAAAAGTTACTAAAATCAAAACTAATTTTAAAGGTTCAATCTAAAAGTATAATGCTAACATCGTCATACAAGGGTATAAGTATAGGTATAGTGCTAACTACACTGAAATCTTCACTACCATAACAACGTGTTACACGTGAAGGATCCTATTCACGCTTATTTCTTCCTATGAATAGAATATCGACTAAATCATCATTAGTTTGGATTTTTTTAAACGGGGAATTTAAAGAACTGGTATTAATAGAGATCCCGGACACTATTAAGGACTTCTTAGAGTATTCATGAAAATGATATGGGTTTTAATCTAATAATTAACTAAGTCTTTTAGTTAATCGCACTATTTTATAGGCTTAAATAAGCTTTAAAATAATAGTCAAATAGGCTAATGGAAGTATTTAATACCCTTAATTTCAAAAAGTTAAGCTTTAATAACACGGTATAAATCAACTATCGTAATCAACTTATCATATATACTTACGTTGATAACCTTCAGATAATAGGCCTTAACCTACACGCCATTAAGACCTTCAAAATAGATATTAAAAAGCACTTCGAATATAAGGACCTAGAAAAGGCCAAAAACTTCTTAAAGATACGTATATCGAAAGGATTTAAGATTTTAAGACAAAGGAACTGAGTAAACGTCCAGCCTATATCCCCATTAATTTCGGATTACTCATCTATGCTATGCCACATAAAGATGAGACTGATATATCACAAACCAAAAAGTATCAGTCAGATATAGGGGCTCTTGGCTATATAATGAGACAAACTAGTCCGGATATCGCTTTCCTTATATTAGTACTCTTACGTTTTTACTATAATCTTTTATATAAAAACATCAAATTTGTTATTTACACCTTTAAATAGTGAAAATAGTATGAAAACCATGGATTACAAGTGGTCGATAAAAACCTATTAGCTAATCCACACTATAACGCTATAAACTTCAACTAAAATCACTATAAAGATGCCTAAAGACTTCAAATCAACGGCTGGTACGATTCTAACTAAAAGGGAAGACAAGGTAATTGGAAAGTCTACCTATAGATATACAATTCATATCGTTAACAGGACTGTCAATTGGGTATTTAAGAGAGGATTAAAAGTACGCCGCCTTTCTGTAGATGATAAAAACGTGGCGGTAATAAGGTTCACATAAAATACCCTATAAAAAAAGAACTTATTTATAAAGCTACGTATTCCTATTTTTGTTACGATATACTATAATAATAAGGAAGCCATCAAGTTATATAGGAATCTTGAGTTTTCTGTAACGGTAAATTCCCCGATGCTTTGAAAGAGTTCACCCCATTATTCAATAAAGTTCTCGGTAATAATCTGCCCCTTTACCGGTTCGGGGCAAATTACAATTTTGTTTCGTACCGATAATTAAGGCTAACCTTTAGAGGTTTCGTAGGGCGCGTTATATGGTTTATCGGGTACAAATCTTTTTATGTTATAAAAAGCATTAACCGAATTATTCGATTATTTCTATATCCGAACAAATGAATCCTTAACGGATACCCCTATAATTCTCTTTAAAGAACCTAGGGGTAGCTTAAATTATTATATAGATTATCGTTACCTTAACGCTATTATAAAAGCAAACCATTACATATTTCCACTTATTGAAGAAACGTTTATAAACATTTCTCAGATCAAGTAATTTACCAAGTCAAATATTGAAGTTTTTTTTTATAATTTTCGTATTAAAATGGGAAATAAATCAAAAACCGCGTTTCGTATACATTTCGGGTTTTTCAAATAATCTATTACTCTTTTCAGCCTCTTTAACGTGCTTACTGTTATAGTACGACCTATGATGGTAAGTAAAGTATGTGCCATATGGAGTTTACTATTAAGGTACGGTGGAAGACTAAAAGAAGATACTATAGCCCACCGTATAGGACCTATGAGTATGGCTAATGCCTAGTCCATTACGTGCTCTTACACGTATCGTACACGGATCGCGCCTAGACCGCGCCCGGACCAAGCCTAGACCAAATATTACCTATTCCGTTACGTATACAATTACATAACTTATAAACTTAATAGATAATGAACTAAATTTATAATATACCCCCCTTTTCTCCGGATGTTGTAAAGGCTACGGCGTCCCGCTAGTTGAATGCGGGGCGCGGACCTTATTCATCTAGTACGTGAGCCGGGTGTAAACCAGTAACGCGGCGTTTAACGCGCCGTATAACGTATCAGCCGAGCCAACCTTAAGCCACTGGCGCCGTATAACGCGCTTTTAACGTACCTTATAACGTATTAACCGGTTTGAACTTAGGCCGCCAGCGTCGTATGATGCGCCCCTTAATTTATCGTATAATATACCCTTTTTGTCGCCGGTATCGTATAACGTATCATTTAATGCACCGTATAATATATTGTACGATCCGACATTAGGTTACCGATACCATATAACGCGTCCTTAACATGCCGCCTAACGTATTAGCTGGTTTAAACTCGGGTTGTCGATATTGTATAACGTGTCCCTTAATACGCCGTATAACGCCTTACTCGGTTTAACCTTAAGCCGCCGACGCCGTATAACGTTCCCCTTAACTTACCGTATAATATATCCTTTTTGCAACTGATACCGTATAACGTACCTTTTAATACGTCGTATAATACTACGTTTTTACCTTTAATAACATATAACGCGCCTTATATAATACGTAACCTTTACCGAATCCTGTTTACCTGTACTTATAAATAGAAACGCCCTCGTAATCCTTTAAAACTTCCTTTTTTTTCCGTTTTTATAACGTCGCTTTTACTTTACCATTTATTCTTTTTCGTAATAATTTAATTTTCACTCTTTATATCTCAGCTACCAATTTCCGCTGACACTTTTTAACTATTTTTCTTATTTCGTTTTTGTAGTCGATGTTTATAATGATTCTAATTTAGGTTACGTCGCCGCCGACGCCCTTGGTAAAAATAATAAACCGCTTTATAAAGTATATTACCCCGTTATGTATAAATGCCCCATCGCTAATTGCTTTTTATAGGCTTTTCGTATTATGGAAAACTTATTCGTTTTTAATAATAACGAAAATAAGAATAAGCTTCACTTTTTATAAACTTCAAACGCGTATATATCGTATATTAACCGGTTTTTTAACTTTGGTATTCCTTTCATTTATATTAGAATTCATTGAGCGTAAGGTTATTGTACGTGTTAAAAAGTTCATAGTAAAGTAAGTTTATAAATGAACCTAACGAAAAACCCAATCGCAATTTAACCCCTTATTGTATTATATTTCAAATATATACTAACTTATGGCTTTGCCCGGTTTATGCGACTTTTTACGTTAATTAATTGCTACGGCTAAAGATAAAAACTATATTTTATTCCTTACGCGTAAGCGGTAAGGAGATATCCCGGGTTATCAGACCATTTCTACCCCCACCTTCTTTAAGTTAGTTAATTAGTTTACCTGGTTCCGCAATATTACTCGGGTATAAGAAATCCCTACCGTACCGGAGGTATATGTCGTCACCCCTTTAGTTATACGTTTTCATTGTCCCTTTTTCCCGGGTTCGTTTTCCTTAAAAACCTTTTTATGACCTTTTAAGATATCTCCTATTTACCGAAATAAAACTCCTTCAACTAATTATACATTAATGCGTAATATCTTCACCACCGACCCTTTTAATAACCGTCGTATACTTTTCCGTAATTTAAGTCTAAGTAACTAAAATAATATAGTTAAGTAAGTTATATATTTAATAACTAATATAGGCTACGGCCTACAAAGTGTAGCGACCGATATCTAGGGCCTAATTATTCGTATTCCGATTTTACCCGTGTTTTATTTATTGACCTTAATCAAAAGCGAGTTTATTGGGCCGACCATAAACGAGCAAAGAATAGTATACAGCTCAATCACATCTCTCGTATCAAAAAAAATATATTATAATCTTTAATAACCCGTCTAAAGGGTCCTTTCCTCTACCCCGCCCCTTATCTTGCTTCTCGTTATTATTTATCATCGGCTTTCCCAAACGCTCTCCCCTTCTAACGTTTTCCATTATCCTTGACGTCGCCCTGTACCCGTCCCGCCTTTTACCAGCAATTTTAGTTTAGGCCTATTAACGTCCGCCACACCCCTTAACGTCCTCCCCTTCCAGCGTCTTTTAGTATTTGAAGTTAATTATAATAGGAACCTTAACGTTAATAACACCAATACTCGTTAAAACTTAATAAAATAATAATAATAAATAGGTAAATCTTCATTAAGTTGTAGTAAAAGTTGTTTTACGGTCGGATATGTATTCAAAAAAGTTGAGTAATATTTACCCGGCCTTAACTATTATATTATAATATAATGTAATTATATATTTTCGTCTTCTTTGACAAGTATAGTATCATTTCGAAGGTATAGGTGACTCGCCCCATATATGTTGCTTAATATAAATTTAACGTCGACGGCGAAATATCGGACGATTATAAATCTGAATATCCCCTTATTGCGCTTCAAATTCATCTAAGGTTATAGTATATTAGCAATTCTCTAGAAATTTTCACTACGACTTATTATAATATTTTTACTTAATTAATATAAAAAGAACTCTCCCCCGCCCATGTTTTACCGCGAGAATTTCTCGGACTTTAAATTCCTCGTATATGCACTTTCTTATATTGTTAACGACTAAAATTGGTCCCGAGCAAATATCGGTTGAAACTTACAAAAAAAGGGGTTTAAAGTCGTTCGTTTAACCAAATTCACGAAAAATATAAGGTATTTTCCAAAAATATTCAGAACTATATTAAATGAATTCGAAATATCGACGACCCGGTATTAATTATAAAGCTAATTAAGCGTTTAACTTAGGCGATTGGTTCATATATTACGTCAATTTAACTAAATTTAATCGCCTATCCTATATTATTTCGCCGAACGTCGCCGACAATTTTCCGTCGTTTTTATTTATCATAAAATATAGGTTATCGTCGTCTAAGTTAATTCTATAACTTGACGTAAGTATAACAAAAACGTAATGGATCGCTTCATCGAATTAATTAACAACTTTATATCTCCATTTACCTTCGAAATGAATAATATTTTATACCTATTTACCAAACGGTTCACGTTAAACCAGTTATAATTAATTTTAGGTTATTTAATGCAAACTAATAAACGAGTAAATATAAAGCTTAATCGTATTACAAAAGAGTAATAATAATACGCAAATACTTTTAAACTTTTTAGTTTATACGTTTAATACTGTTATCTATTAATAAAGAATGTTCGGTTAACAAAAGTTTTTCGACTTTTATTAAAAAATATAAGGTTTTTTGAAATATTTTTTCCTAATCCGAATTGCGGTTACTGATAATAAAGGTTGGAAATTTATAAAATATTTACCATATATCCCGAATGAGTTTCTTATATATATCGGCCGTTATAAATTATGTAAATTTAAATTGAATAAACTTGACAATGCGATTCGTAATAACTAATAAATATCGAAGTTTATCCTTAGTAATTAACAGCTAAAATATAAAATCGATAAAAATATATGTCTAATACCTATTTGACATAGAAAGAGATATAAGGAAGCCTTATCGTAAG
Source organism: Anisogramma anomala (assembly GCA_038502455.1). Lineage (NCBI taxonomy): Eukaryota > Fungi > Ascomycota > Sordariomycetes > Diaporthales > Gnomoniaceae > Anisogramma > Anisogramma anomala. Next base: position 118,655 of record JASMMZ010000008.1, on the reverse strand, counting down.
GTACATCGATATTTCGTCCCGTTATATTACATATATATTCGATATAAGCGTCGCATATTTATAACCGTCACTTTCTAATAGTAATCCTTTTAAAAACGCGAAATAAAATATTTTGCCCGGAAAACCCATAATAAACGAATCGTAGATCTATTATAGGATTTTCGTCGTTAATAATTTCCAATTCGATAATTATAAACGGTTACAGTAACGTAACGTATTTCGCTGATTAATTTTATAATTTTCAATTTACGCCAATTATCCGGTTTTAACTAGAAAACGACTAACGCTCTCGAAAACCATTAATAAACAAACTTTGTATAATGAGTCGTTCATTACTCCTTAGTCTTATAATTTTGTTAAAGTATCCGGGCCGAAAATAAGGCGATTACTTAGGGTTAACGATATTAACGGGCTTAACGCGGGCTGGGTTCGTAATAGTGTTATCGGTTCCTGTTATGGTCCGACCTACGATGGTAAGCCAAGTAGGTTCCAAATGGGATTTACTATTGAGGTGCAGAGAAAGACTAGAAGAGGCTACCGTGGCCCAACGTGCAAGGCCTTTGTGCAGGGCCAATGCCCAGCCCGTTACATGCCCTCATACGTGCTGTGCACGGATCGTGTCTGGCCTGTACCTGGACCGTGCCCTGTCCGCACCCGGGCTGAGCCCAGGCTAGGCACTGCCCATCCCGTTTCCTGCACAGTCAAGTAACCTATAGGCTCAATGGCTAACGGCTTGAGTCTATGACAGTTCCGGCGTATTAGAATCCCCTAGCTTTATTTCCGATAACGATCTGAGCGTGGGTTGGACCCGGGGTAGTCCCTTCTTTAACGACCCATCGAAAACCTCCGACTCACATTTAATATATATATTATCGCGATTTAACAACCAAGCCTCCGTCTTAACAAATTTATCTATATAACCTGCCGCAATTTACGATCCCTTAATATATAAGTTTATTATTACTACGTTTAATATAGTAATGGAAATAGGCTAAAAGATTCGCATGCGACGTTCTTTAACTTCGGGTTTATCTTATAATTTACGGGTTTATATATTCGGGCGAGCGCCCTAAGTTACGGGCTTATATCATAAGTAATGTTATAAAAGCTAAAAACCTTCGGCTTATTGAACTTGACGTTTCGAAATCAAACGTAATAAAAAAAATATTTCAATCCTTTATAATCCGTCAAAATCATAAATAGGGTACAGATATTACGTAATTCGAAAGACCACGCTTTTAAATAAAATACCACCACGAAAAGCTTTTTATGGTAAACAATGTAATTAAGTTTTACATTTATTAATCATACGGAGTAATAATTTACTATCTTTAGGATATTATCCCTATCCCGTTGATAAAAACACCCTTTTAACGCCGTTTCCGAAAAATCGGTTTTTACCACAATTAGCCGTTCTGGATCCTAATGTGCCAAAATCGGAGCCGTAATAAAAGCATATTTTAAGGTTTGGAATGCATGTTTTTCCCGTTTCGTTTAAGTCTACCGAATTCTTTACTTCGTTGGTCGAATAAGATAATCCGTTAACTCGGAGAAATTACTAATTAAATTACAATAAAAGTTAGTAAAACCCAAAAAAATTCGAACCCCTCGAATAATACGTAGTAATTCCTTCTTGCGGACTACCTGGACTTTCTCGGGGTCGGTCCGAATACCTATTCCAACCGTTATAATAAAACATAGGTATTTTACCTCCCTAACTATGAAATTATACTTTTTAAAATCCTGATTTAGAACCTTATTACGAAAACGTCCTCAAACTACGCGAACTTTCGCTATATAATCATATTTAATATTGGAAAAAATTCAAAAGATCATTTAGGTAAATTATAACGAAATTATCGAATATATTCGCTATGATATTATTAATATACCGTTAAAACTTCGTCAGCACTTCTATTAGCTTAAAAGGGGTTACTCACTATTTAAATAACCCGAATCATATATGAAACGCCGTTAATTTCTTTTACCTGAGTATAACCTAAATACGGTAAAGGGCCGTCCGAATATCCAACTTCGTAAGTTATATTAATTTCGATAACGTATGTAAGATCTCCTCAATTGAAGGTAAGGGAAAACGGTTTTACTTGGTAATTTCATTTTATATTTGGTAATCGATATAAAATTGTTATTCCACTTTCAGTTTAGAAATAAGCAATGCCAGCGTTATAGCTAATAAAAAACTTACTCCGAACAAGCTTTTATTTATTAATATTGTAACCTATCGTTGAAATCTAAGAGGTTGATCCAGTCATATAAAATATAATAACCGTTAAGGTAGTGATAGTAAAAAGTCATTTTCGTTTAGTTTAATATAAATATAATGATTGATTTTTTCTTTATATAGGGGTAAGGTTATAACCTTACCCTTATAAAATAGGTTACTAAATTCTATCAATTTTAATGAAAAACTTAATTCATTATTTTCCTTTTTCAACATAGACGTCGTCGTCGCTTACAAAATCCACGTCATTTCGTAAAAGCTAGTAATCAAAGCTAACTGGGACCAATCCCCCAGACGTTATACCTCCCGGTAAAAATATTTCGTTGAACCGATAAAAACTGATTTTATTACGTCTCAAATATCCCTTAATGTAAAGCATAATATTATCGCATCGATAATTAAGTTTTTTTCAACTATAAAACACGAAACGATGACCGTTAACGTTTAAAGTTTCTTATTAGTATTGTATTCGGGTATTTCAAAAATTATATCCCGCGTTATTCCGGGAATAATATATATTAACATTGGACTCGACTATTTATCAATATTTATACGAAACTTAGCTATTTAGGTAATACGTGTCTGTTGACGTAACCCTTATATCACACCGAAATTTCGAAGATATAATAGCCGAATTCACTTTATCTTTGACTGTTATATTATAGCTTCGTTTATAACGTAATAATCAATATAACTTAAATCAACTTGAATATTCAAAAAGTAGGTATTATTAAAAAGTATAGGAATAACAAATCAATTTTCGTTAATACGTATTTTAATTAAACTATACTGCTTTTTATTCGATTTAACAATTAAGGTATTAGGGTCATTTAACCCTTAAACGAAATCGTATTTAAATTTAGGATTTTCCAGTCGCTGTTAATGAAAAACTTTCATTTACCTTTTTAACTTGAACCGTATATACTTACGTAAAAGGTAATACTAGGCGAAATTCGCAATCGCATTGGTAATAATCCAACAAGTTATAACGTATGTAACGTCTCGTAACAAGCCTAACCTAACGTTCTTTTATCGTCACCCACGTCACTTTAAATTTTTGGTCTTCAACGCGTACCGAACGAGTTTACTAAAATAATCAATCGCAATTACTATAACCCCTTATAGAGGATACTTAAAAGTTTTAAATATCTGTTATAATTATATTATTATCTGGTTGTTATTCTTTTACTTATTCCGTTAGTTAACGAACGAAACGTTGTTTCAAATTTTAAAAATTTGATTCGTCGCGAGTTCGCGGTACTTTTCCAAGGCTACGATATAGTTTACTCAGCTAACGTTTGTTGTAATAGATTTGTCGCAGAAGCGTAAATAATTATATTTTATGGCCGAAACATAATCCAAGCCGCCCGTTTAAGCCAAAAATATCTCGAATGTTGGAATAGTATTGCATGCAGTGCAGTAGGTCAACTTTACTTACAGTAAATTTGACCGTACTGCAAGTGTATTGCTTTGTGCGGACTTACCGAATTTGGTGTAAGTTGAGTGCAGTACGCTGCACTTCACTATAAGGCACGGGCTAAGCGATTTTCTATACAAATTACAGTGTAGACCGGCTAGCGGTCTGCCAAACCTAGAACAATACATCCACTATCTGACCAATGCAATACTACTGTTACTTCGAAGACCAATCGAATCAACAACGTTGCAACGTCTAAAGCCTACCAACATCGAACCTAATAACGAATAGTACCTATAGGTTTTTATCACTTATAACTAATCCCTTTAATTCGATCAATATTTTATTTGCGCAATAAGGGTCGCTAAAAGTAGTTTCGATATAATAAAAAAAGTTGCCTATATTATATATACCTTTGTATCCGCCGGCTTTATAATACGTTATAACCGCCTGCTTTACCGCTGCCGTATAATAACCCTATACGTAAAAAAACGTATATCGACCTTTTTTAATTTATATTTTATCTGCTTTTAATATAAATTCGATCTTTTAACGCATCGCGACCTGTATAAAAGCAAATTTATCGAATTACGGTTGGTTATATCGTTTTCGCCTACCTTAAGCCGGTGGAAAGCCAACACGAGTCGCAGCTAATTCGGCTTCGAATTACTAAATCATAATTACGACTTAAGCGAAGTTAAACGTAAAGTCAATAGTTAAAGTCGATTAATCCGGCTATTATAATTGTTTTATAACCGACGCGATATAAACTACGGTATTTTACAAATAAGAAATATCGGCCTAAGTCGTCCCTAAAGAGATAAAAGGTATATTTATAAAGATGGAGGACTACGTAGTCGCTAACGATCTATCCGCTCCAATAACGCTAAAATATAGTACAAATTTATTGACGTTTATTATTAAATCGTTTCTATAAGTAATATTCCTTTGAATTTTTTTTTAAAAAAAACTTAAAATTATATTATAATCCGACTTACAATAATAAGCTAAGTAGGTGCAAAATAGGGTTTACTATTAAGGTATAGTTGAAGACTAGAAAAGGCTACCGTGACTCACCGTGCAGGACCTATAGGTATGGTCAGTATCCAGCCCGTGACGTACCCTTACATGTGCCGTGCACAGAACACACTCGGACCGGATACTGCCTATCCCGTTATGTACACAGTCACTTAACCTATAAACTCAACGGCTAATGGCTTCAGTCCATAATATCAACCACTTTTTAACGATATATTAATTATTCGTTACGCTATCTTTTGCAATATTTTTTCATTTTACCTAGTAAAGTAATATTTCATTTTATGTAAACTATATTTTAAAAGATTATCAAATTAAACTCCAAAAATCTATATTCTTTGAAACGTCGTAAAACTCAACTTTAATATATTTAAATAAGAGTCTGGAGTTTCAAAAAACAAATATCCAAAATTCTTCATCCAAGTTAATGTCAGTGTCCGTATAAACCCAGAAAAACTACACGTTATTTAAAAATGTAATTTTCACGTTAATCCTAGGTATACGGGCTTTTTTTGCAAATTTGCTAACTTTTATCGGTATTTCAACCGCCATTATATTACGATTATTAGGTCGTTACTTTAGTTAAACCGTAAAGACACACTCTTTCCTTAAAGGCCTAAGGAAATTTTCGCTTTCGAATGACTGAAACCTAACTACCTTTTCAATCTTGTACTCGACTAAGAAATCCCAAATCGTAATACCTTTTTAAAAGCCAACAATTAGGGTTAGGCTTCAAACAACTTCTTTTTTAACGAGACGACTGCAGCAACTTATACTAAGTAACGTATTATTTTTCTCGTTTATCACTCATCGAATATTACTTTTAAATCCACGATAAAAACTTTAAAAAAAACCACAAATTATTCAAAAGTCTAAAACATGGAATCTCGGGGCATGGTACGTCTTTATACGACTTTAATAGACTATAAAATCCTGGAATAGTTTATAATTATATAACAAATTTTTAAACGATAGGCACGTTAGTTTAAACACCTTTCTTAATTTCCTATTCGTTCAATTTACAATAAAGCGGTAAATTATATACGACTTAATATATTGTTAAGTCTAAATTAGGATATTTCAAAAGAACTTTCCGAGTTATGATTTTTAAGCTGAAAATTCCAATTATTACGCTCTGAATACGCTGTTTCAAAGCCGCTCCCACATATAAATATCTCCCGTTTAACTGTTACCGGAAAATCAATTTCAAAGGGGCGCAAAGTTTTTCCTAATATTCATTTTTAAAAACATTAAACTGTCGTTATTATACTTAATACCATTTAACCCCAATCAATTCATATAATACATATAAATAATCGATATTATTTTACGGAAATTTGAATCGACAACAACTAGGTATTGAAAAAATAATTTCGAAATATTTAATAAACGACAATAACGCTTTACGGTTTCGTAATCATATTTAGATACTGATTTATAAGTCGCTTATTACCGCATTAATTTAAGGTATCCATAATTTACTTTTTACCAATTTTCCGGGCCGCGACGATACTATTTCCATCTTTTTAAAACCTCATTTTTAACTCGGTTTCCACCGCATCATACGCTTTTTTTTAACCGAAACTACGATTTTCATAAGCGTATCACCTATTGAAAATACGGCCAAAAGAGACTTTTTAATCTCCTTCCGGTTTTTAAATAATTTTAAAACGAATGTTTTTTCGATTTTATAATTAATTTTCCCTAGAAACGTACTGAAGATTCACTTTACCTTATAATTATTACGGACCGTTGAAACAAAGCCGTTACCCTCGAGGCTATAACTATTATAAACTTCGAAATTATATAAAACAGTTTTTAAACTACTATTATCGATTTTACAAATTTCTTCGTATCATCGTTAAGAATAGAGGGTCGAATTAGACTGAAAATTTTGAAAAACACTTTTACGACGTAATAGGTGTGAAACAACGCCCAAGTATTACTTTTCACCCCGAAACCGACTATATGACAAAACGTATTAATTAAAAGGTTTTAACGTATTTAGGTTTCTTTATTGTTTATATCTAATTTAACTAAAGCAGTTCATTACCGAGTGATTAATTAATGTCAAATAATAAAAATACGACTATTATTAGTTTTAGTATTGAGATAGTACTACGTGCAGTGCAGTAGGTCAACTTTACTTCCCGTAAAGTTGACTATACTGACTACAAGTTGAGCGTATTGTTTGTGTGGACTTACTGCATTGGGTGTAAGTCGAGTGCAGTATGCTGCACATCACCCTAGGATATAGGCTAAGCAATTGGCTATACAAATTACAGTGCAGACCGGATAGTGGTCTGCTGGATCTAGAAAAATATATCTACCACTTGACCAATGCAATACTACTGTTACTTCAACCGCGATTCGAATAAATAACGTTGCAACGTCTAAAGCCCCACCAACACTAATCAGTACTTATTAGGTTAAACACAAATTTGCTAAATGGAAGAAAAGGCTACTTTCAGGTTACGCTTTACGGCTATAACTGCGGCTAGGGCAAAGGAAAGATTCTTACGAAAGGCATTTATTATTGCTATGTTAGTTCACAATGGCAGAAAAACAGAAGCGATTTTTAGGTTACGCTAGTCCACAACGGCAATCTGGAAGTAAATGACGGTATTGTTACTAAAAACACCAAAAAAATCTTTACGAATCCTTTTTTTTAAAAAAAAACTTTAAGATTAACTATCAGAAGAATTGAATTTCAGCAGGTTGAAAAACCGCTAAGTTAATACTACTACGGGTATTACTATTGTAGAAAAATGACTAAGTCCCTACGCTAAACAACCTATAATAACAAACGACTTCCTATCTTACCCTTTACATTAAACCTTTACCTTTACTTTACTCTTTTCATTTACCCTACATTAATTCAATCGTTAAGATTGCTCCTCCAAGAGAAAACACCAAGTTACGCTAAGAAATCCACGTCACGCAACCCAACACTAAGTCGCCAAGTTCCCACACGACTTCACGTCAAAGCACCAAGTCCCCAAGTCTAAAAATCACAAAGTCTCTCGCCCTACACGCCCTCAAGTCGTATACAGGCCAAAACATTAAGATATTTACCGCTAACGTTCACTTCAAAGCTATTACCAACTCAACCAACGAGAAAGACAATTAAAGCCCTCAAAACTACCTTTACCAAGTGCTACGACTAATACCTTGAGATATAAGATATCGATATAGACTTAACGGAAAAACACCTTACCAACTTCGTTAATACTTTATCGTTAAGTATAATAATAGCTACGACCCTAACCGTATCTTCCACAAATATCGCAACTTCTTCAATAATTAAACCATTAATATATAAAAGGTAATTTAAAAAGGGGTTAAGTCGAAACTTAAGTTTGAATTGGAGAAACGAGGGATTTACGTTTAATTACAGTGAGCTATAAGGTTAAAATAAGTCTTTTTCAACCTAACACAATTTTAAAAATGCCTTTAAAACATACGGCCTAAAAAAATGGTATTAAAGAACCTTAACGCTTTTATAAACGATCTAAGAAACCTTTCTTTTACCCTTAGCTAATTCAAGACTGTTTATGCGTTGGCGATAAGAATCCTATTAACCTGATTGGCAACCCAACTCCCCTAAGTAAAAGTGCGGAGTACGTCCTTAACGATAGCAATGCGCGTAAAACAGCAGCTGCTAATAAGACTAAAGGTATTAATGTCAACGCTTTACACCAGTTAATTAAACAAAATCATCAAGTCTTTTAAAGCCCTTAAGTCACCTATCTCCTTTAGCCTTTTAATCGAAAAGCCTTTAAGAGCCCTTATATGGCAGGTTTACCTATACGCGAAAGCTTACTACAATCCCTACTACAAGACTTTACCTCTCGTACTAGATGACTAGCAATTACCCTTAACACCGTATCTCGGATGCTTTAAGGCTTAAACTGCCAGGAAATACCAATAAAAATTGGGATAATTATCACGAACTACCTCTAAAACCTATCAAAATAGTTAATATTAATTACAAAATCCTTTCGGATTTTGCTAGGATTTGGAACTACGTAGAAGAGTATAATGTAAACAACTTCTTAGACACCAAAATAATACGCTTTTTAAATATCTGTAAGTCAATTGAGGTTTTTCCTTCTGGTTTTCACTTATTATTCCCTAGGATCTTCAGAGGATACGCCAAAGACTATTATCTAACCTTCCTAACTCGAGCCACCACGTTTCGTAAGATTTACAATAGTTTGAAAAGCCACTTCGAATACTACGTCCACCTCGCCTAATACCATATAAACTAGGCAATTACACGGTGAATTACGATAATAACGAAGAAAAAAGAGGAGGAAATACCAATGAATATGTTAAACCAAATGCTTGATAAGTTGATATTATACAAACAAGTAATAGGGAACGCCTACGATAATGAAGCCATACTTCACAAACAGGTACGAGCAGCAGTTACAGGCGTTAACGAATTTAAATGCGCTTTACAACGCGTAAATACCACCCACGAAAGCCTTTTTAGTCGGTTACGTTTCTTACTTACCACTATAATAACACGTACACTAAACACGCTTGGTATATACCCTTTAGCCGGAAACCTCCTTAACGTGAATAAAAAAGACCTTACAGTGGTTAACTATGTCAACCGAAAATACGGCTACAAGTGCTCTTAACGCCTAAGGTCTGGCCCATGAACCACAGACTAAAGGTAACAGCCACACTAATGCCAATGAGACTAAAATTTAGGCGAACCTGTCAACTACAAGCACTATCGTCGTAATATTAACAAAAGATATTAAATATGTGGCAAGTCTAGATATTAATTAACTCGGCACCCTTCCACCGAGCGAAACAATAAAAAGGTAATATACTACATCTAATACCCTATCACTTCTAAATAGGATTACTTAAATTAAATCGCAAACTTCGAAAGCGAAAAGCTAATTAACAGCGACAATACCCCTAAGAAAATAAAGTAGCATAAAGATACTGCTTTTAAAGCGGCTTAGTAACTAGCCAACCACGTCTTCCTATACCGTTTAGGTGGTAAAAACCCATACCTTTACCCTAATCAAACTCTTAACCCCTTATTTACCTTTAATTCTCGTAATTGTTATGCGGACCACACGTTTTAGGGTATTATGCCAAATATAAAGACATTAAGGTACTTAATAAAAAGCTATTCGTAATACATAACACTACGAAAGGAAATTACTACAACTACTAAGATTAATCGTTACGATGCTAGTAAAGCCAAAGTTAGCTTTGAACTAGGCGAACAACTATAGTCACTAAAAATAACGTTAATTTTGACTTTCATAAAAGGAATCGCATTCCATGTTCTCAAATCCACTATATCCTTTCTTCTTTACTTAAAGGATATAAAGAATCTCGGCGTCAACTTCAACGTTAATGTAGACGAACTGGTCAAAAACGGCTAAAGGATTCCCCTCATCTTTAAGTAGGGGCACCTATGATTTCATATTTAAGGCCTTTAAGCAGTAATGTTAAACCTAACAAAGCCAGAGATACGCCAAATATACAGGCGTTTCAACCACCCAACTGTAATGATCACACTAAATACCCTTGAGTAAATAGAAGGTGTCAGGGGGTTTATGTTAGTAGTAGGGTAGCAGAGGTAACAAAGGTGCAATATCAAGAAGATTTTTGTTCGTGCTGTATAATAATCACTAGCCGTTAAGCTATTCAGGTGTATAGACTGAATACTTAGATTGACAACTGAAGAGCTATGAAGGAAATACTATTTATGTGGTGATGATCGTGTCCTTATATCCTATGGCTTTCATACCATCTTCAATACTGAACCGCTGAAGTCGATGTCGCTTCCTTCGGTCCTAATATTGTCGACTGGACCGCGAGCGATCCTGTTGGTCCAAACCCTAACCCTGGGTGCTTACATAAGAGAGATCCCTGGCTTGATGTGTTGGACATCAGGCTTCTGATAGCGCAGCGGATCGCTAGCCTATTCCATAACCTGTAGTTGGTTCTTTGGTTATAAAACCAGCCGTTAATAAACTATACAAAATCTTAAAGTCCGCAAGACATAAAAATGTAAAATACTGTACCTCAAAAGCTATTAAAAAAAACTTTAGCATTACTGTCAAATGTATATCTAAGCCCCCCAGAAATTTGAATTTATACTAAAAACTGACAAAGACTTTAATTACGAGGTCTTCATTAATATATTTTACTTGAACAACAAGCCTCATTTTCACGTCGTTAACTCCGCTACCTTCTTTTACAGGGCCAAGTTTCTAAAATCTTTTTCGGTAAAGGATACGTGGAAAACACTAAGAATATTATAAATTAACACGTACCTAGGCCTCGTAACATCTTTGTTGACAATACCGGCACTAACTTTACTATGTCGAATTTTTAGGAAAACGCAAAAATAATAGACATTTAATGTAAACAGGTACCTATAACAGCCTATTAAAGTATTAAAAAGGTTAAAATAGAAAGCCCTACTTCGCTAAACATATAATATCCCAAAGCTAAAAATTAAAAGTTTTACGAATCTAGAAACACGTTTTTAAATAAAGTTAATGGGCCTAAACGACACTATGAGCCCTAATAGCCTAATGTCGATGCTACTAGTTTTTGAAGCGTACCCACGCCTAAAGAGTAAATCTACGACTTTGGAAAATACTTAAAAGCGTATTACGGCTTACGGTAAAACTCTAAAGAAATTACGAAAGGAATCGGCACGCCGCCAGGTCAATGATAGCCTTAACACCAGGAACGGCCCTACAACAATCCACGTATTTTCTTTTCCATTACAAAGTGAAGTCCTAGTATAGCGGAAAAAGGGAAAATAAAAAGGACCACATAAAACCTTGAATATCACGAACTCAGAAACAGCCATTAAAACTGTTAATAGACCTATAACCTTTCAAATTACTTGAGTTAAGCCCTATATTAAGGCTATTAACGATAAAGACCCTTAATATTAACGATTGAGTCAACAAGAATCTCCTTCATCTGTTATAGAAAGGCCGATGAAACGCTGCCGGCGTCAACGACCCACAAAAGATAAAAACGTTAAAAAAAAGATAATAAGGACTTGGAATTAAAGTTCCGAGTATAAAGAATTATTAAGGCTTTCGGAAAACTATTTAAGGAAAGCCACAGAGTCGAAATTAACGGATTATTAACTCGAAGGGTTATATAATTCGTCCAGAAAACCGATTTTAACATCCAAAACCCAAATATTACAATCTTTAAGTCGAGGATTATTTACTAGGTTAAAGGAAAAACCACGGTGCGGCCGTCCCAAAAGTTACGTCTAATCATTTAAGGATATGGCGATAAAGGCAAAAACTAAATCCTTACATAGTCACTAACGATTTAGAAAATAAACTAACGTTTAGTGGTCGCTTTAATAGCAAGTTTACTAGCTAAAACTAAAGGTAAGTTTACACTTAATAGCTCCAATATAACGTAAGCCTATATGCAATTAACAATGGCTCTATAACGAACCATACTATAAAGATTACCACAGGAACTACATATTATCTATCCTTTAGGAACTATAATATGATATATTAAAACACTATACGAATTAGGTAAAACAAACGTCTATTAATTGCTAGTCTACTTGTTATACATTCAATTACGGCTAACAATAAAATCTTTAACATATAACCCGTGCTTTCTAGTAACGAAGGAAAGTGATTTCGGCTTAGTAGGCATATAAACTAATGATACACTTTTCGGTAAAACGGCTAGCTTTGTAATATTAAAACAATAGGCGATTAAAGACTCTAAGTTTTAAAATTGTAAGCCGGTTACAACGTTAATGAAAGGAAGCCAACTTAACTCTAATAAATCTTCAATCCGCATACTTAATGTTAATACCGGCCTTGACTTTTGCCAGAAGGGCCAAGATACTATTTTGGCTACAAATGATAATACTAACTTAGCCAAAGCCTAAAGGTACTTAGAGTAATATGCTTGCGGCAGCTATATTATCATCTTATACCAACCCAAAGCCTCTTACGATATTTCTATCACGGTACAAATACAGAATCTGGCAAATAAAGACTTTAACCGGTTAAATGAAAAGCTGGAATAGTAGATGCGAAACCTGGACCGCGGGATTAATATAGTCCTAATTGACTTAGCGAGGGCTAAATTAATGATCTTTACGAATAGATTCTTTACAAATAACACCAACCTGTCTTTCAAAATGGACTTCTTAATAATCCTTATAAATGAAGATAAATTAAAAAACTAGTTTAGTATTACCAGCAATATGATTTACTGGACCTCCGTTAAGTGTAAAAGGATTACATGAAGTTTACTAGATTCGGAGGTCTACGGTATAATAACAGGTTTTAATGTAGGCATAACACTATAGGAAACCCTCAACCTTATCACTAGGAAGATAAAAAATTCCTCTTATCCCGGTAGTAATTTGTACTAACTCGAAAAACCAGTTCGAATACCTTTCGAACCTCGGAACCACCAGTGAAAAACGCCTGATAATCGACTTAATGATACTCAGTAAAGCATAAAAAAGGAGAAAGATTAAATATTTCCAATAAAATAACGGCAAAAATGATCCTAATAATACTATGATGAAGGTAACGTCGAATAAGGCTTTAAAAAGGGGTGTAAATGAAAATAAGATAATTATAAGTATCAAAGGCTACGTTAATAAACTGCCTAATAATCCTAAATTACATGACTGCAACCGGGGATATACTAGTAAACTGGAAAACTACTAGGCAATTAACAATACAGAACTATTTAATTAGTACGCCTAAAGTAAAGGTCAACAAAAACCTGTAACGAATGAACTTTTTATGGGAATTAATAAACTCGGACCTTGGAGTTATATGGTAATGAATGGTAAACGGGGTTAATTTGCATGCAATAAAGTGTAATTCGATATTGAGGTCAATTAAAAATAACAAGGGATTAGCAAGTTAACGAGGTTGTCATTACACACTAACCGGAAAAGATTGGTCAACCACACTAGCGTATACGTATAAACTAAAAATATGCTAGTGTTGGAATAGTATTATTTATAGTGCAGTAGGTCAACCTTACTTACAGTAAAGTTAACTATACTAACTGAAAGTTAAACGTATTATTTGTGTGGACTTACTGCATTGGGTGTAAGTCGAGTGCAGTATGCTTCACTTTACCCTAGTGCACGGGCTAAACAATTAGCCATACAAATTACAGTGCAGACCGGCTAATGGTCTGCCATACTTAGAAAAATACATCTACCACTTGAACAATGTAATACTACTGTTAATTCGACCACGATTCGAATCGACAACGTTGCAACATCTAAAGACCTACCAACAATTAGTTTTTTTTATAACCTACGGCTATTATATCGACTTTATATTACCGGTATAACGATCCCTTTTCCTAATTATAATATCACGCGTTCAAGTTAAAGATTTCGTTTAACGTATTTACGACGTTATGAAGTTTGTATAAGCCGTAATAATAGTTATGTAATAATGTATAAAAGAAGCCGTTAATGAACGAAATTTCCTTTCCAAATGTTTTCGAGTCAGTAACAATATTTAACTCCTTTTTAAAAACTATAAACCGGACGAGTTTTCCAAAGAGTCAAGCTACCTTTACTATAAATACTGTATAATACATATAGTTTACTTTTATATCATTAAACTTAATATTTCGGGCGGAAAACACCTTCGATTCTACGTGAATTAATTTGTTCGAGCCGTTTTCAATTCGCTTTTAAGCTAATAAACTCGTGACTTTTAACCTTAAGCTATTAATATTGTCGGCGACGACGGCGAAATGAAACCGGAGTACTACGTTAAAAACATTTTGCCAATTGGTAATGAACCTTAAGTTAATATTACCCAACTTAATAACCTATTAAAACGAAAGGTTTTAATTAAATAGGTAAACTACGTACACCCAATATAAAAGTTTTTGTTAAGCTTTTTTAATACTATAATAATCGAAGTTTTCGAATTACGTTATAAATCGGCCAAATATAACGATAGGTCTTTTCGCCTAATTCGCAAGCAGGTTGAACGGTTCTACATTTTACGTTAAAAAGTAGAACGACATAGGAGCCGTTATTTTACGGGTACTGAATATAAACGCAACGTAATATTAACGAAAACTAAACTACGACAAACTACTCGAATATATCTTTAAAGTCTTTATCTTCATTTTTACCTATAAGCTTTTCACATATTTCGAATAATTTGCCAAACTCTACATTTCTCGTTTATACATTCGAATACCTCGACAAGCCTTTTAGTTGCCTTTAGTTATATTCCCTACCCGTTCGTTAGTTATAATTTCCACGTTTCTTCTTGAATACGTAAATTTACTTAAAAATTACGGTTCTTGTTTAAAATTTATACGGTCCGTAGGTCTTCAGAATGCATAAGGGTGACATCTATAAAACCCGCCCCACCTCGAGTATTTACCTTTCTTTACATAACGCGCTGAACTTTTATTACTTTTTTTACGGCGACAACTTACGTTCATACGCTTTTTACCCGCTCGTTAACATTTGGGAAACGGTTCGCGAACGCGTCGACTTACACTGGTTTTAAACCTCAAACGCTAAACATTCTTTAAATAGTTTCTTTACAACCTCTTTTATATCGGAATTTAAGTTTAAAAACATATAAGAATAACCAAAACAACGAATTATAACACCGATAAAATAAAAACGACATCGAGCGCTAGTATTTATCCGTTCATTAACGACTTTTTCGCGACTATATAAATATAAATTACCCTTCGTTTTCTAACAGAATTTTTACGAATGGTACGTTATACTGTATACGTACTAGAGATACGTTTACTTGTGGGTCCTATTAGGATATATATTTATAGCCCGTAGGGCTAGGAATTACACTCTAGTTAATATAAACCGAACAGCTCTGAAACGGAACCCATTTACATTTTTTATAGTTCTGTCAACTTTTTTAACTAATAAAAAAGGTATTCAAAACAAAAAGTGAAGACGGACGTAAAAACCTATTTAATTAAGACCCGACATTAGGCCGTATTATAATACTACTAGTAGGTTATAAGAGGAAATTTTTGAATTTTTAAAAGGAAGGATATATAAGACTATTTATTGGGGGAGGAGGAGTTAAAGCGCCTTTTACATAATATAAAATAGTTCTGCTTAAAACCTTTTATACTATATTATAATATTTTGCCGCTTCGGAGCGGTCTTTTCGCATCTGTTGCCCCGTAACACCTTCTTTATATTATATGTAGCCGCGTAGGAAAAACAGGGGAGTAAGGGTTTTTCAAACGTACCATTCGCTTTTACATAGCTACCTTACCTCATCTGTACTAGACCTGTTTCGTAGTTTAACGGTCAATGTACCTACTCCCATAGTAGGGGTCCTGGGTTCGATCTCTAACGTAACCCTTTGATACGGGGGACTTGAGTATAGTTTTACCATAGGGATCCTTTTTTTAAAAAAAGAAAAAAGGGGTGGGGGTTTAAAGAGTACACCGGGGGTTAATTTTACAGGCTAGTGCCTCCCTAGTATTTACCATCAATCTAACCCTAGTAGTTGTTTAAGTTTCTATAGTACTTTGGAGCAACTCTAAAGCTGCATATGAACACGCTCCCACACGTTACGTGACCGGGTTTCACTATTTTCCCCAACTCCGCAGCAGCTCCCTAGCAGGGGTTTCTCTTTCCTCTTCATCGAGTTTTATAGACAGAATCCGACCAACTTGAGTGACAGCTCATGCCTCAGTCCCTTTATACTTAGTAATAGTTTAATTGGTAATAAATAACTTTCTAGTGTATTTTTTGTATAAACGACTAGTGCATTTAAGAACTTTCTACATCCGAATAAACTGAGTATTTGTCTTTGTTAGCGGCACTAGCGCGTTAGAGTCCTTGGATAGGAGTGTTTGGGGAATTTATCTGGATTTGGCTAGGATTTTATGAAAGCGTATAATGGCAATAAGATGCGTTATATCTAGCAATATCTTTACCTGTCGTTATTGAGTCTTTCAGTATTTTATTTATCATGGAGAATTAGAAGAAGATATCAGCTAAATTTTCCTTCTTCCAATTTTATTAAGTATTAATATATCGCGATTACGGAGTTTATTCATTAAGTTAATCTTAGATGTTTTTATCTTTTTTTTACATACTAAAAGACTAATCTTTGAAGTATTTGGTAAAGTCACAATAAAATTGAGCATCAGTGTTTATTAGTTAAGGGTTTGATTAGAGGATAAATTGGTAGATGTAGTTAATTCGGTATACCTTAGTAGTATTTTCAATTCATTCCTTATACTATAGTTTTTTTTCCTATTGTATTTGGTAAAGATTAGTACGAGCGTTTTAAGGGCTTCATCGATGTTGTATTTAGCTATTTTGAAGATTTAACGTGTATATTAGCGAATAGAGGGAAAGATTAAAATTGTATAAGGTAGGGGAAAATATTGATATAGGAGGGCAGGTTGTGGGGGGTTTGTTACCAAAGTTGTTGATTGAAGTTAAAGGGGTCTTATGACTTAGCCGTTTGCAATTTGCGATTTTTAATATTATTTGTCTTAGCCGTTTGAAAACTTTGGTGATATAGTTGCTTCTTAACTTGAAGACTTGGTATTTTTTATTCATTTTACTATCACCAGGTAGTGCCTTGTATCTAAGCAGTATAGTGCGATACTATCTAATATTAAGTTATATATGTTAGCGGAAAGGGCCGCAACCTAAGTATCCTCACTTTATACAATCACTACCTTAATCAATTCCCTGTTTTTAGGCTATACACTGTAAGCTATTAAACAAACCACTCTATTACTTAAAATACAAATAAATAAATTGAAATCGTATCCCCAACACCTATGGCCAATTTCCGAACAATATTCTATATGTAATTGTTAAATACTGATAAGACTTTATATCAATCATAAACGTCTCCACCTTATAGAGAAACCTTTCCGCACAACAAATGTGAATCGCATTTGAATAGGTTTTTTCTATGCTATTAAATATAAATATAGGACCTATTGGTACGTATATCGAATAATTTTCTAACTTTTATACTTATAATATGCAAAATATAACGTTTATCTATAGAATACATTATCAAGTAAAACCTTTCACGGGAAACCAGACATAAAATTTAGCTTCCAATCAAGGCTTTAAAGTATCTTATAAGTTAAAGACCTATAACTTTGTGCTAGTGTAAAAATTGTAGCTTTGGACAAACCATACTATGCGGCCGTTGTAGTCCCTATTCGATACCTATTCGTATCAAAAATCTAACAACGATTCTGAAAAAGTAAAGTACCTGTAAAAAACTTATATATTAGTTAAAAACCCGTTGCAATAAGAGATATATACTTTACAACTCGTTTGGTGAGTTACCTTTTTTCTACGGATGGCAATAATAAAAAGTATAGAAGAACGTAAAATAAAGTACATCAATAAGCGGGTGGTATGCCGAGAGAAGTATTCTCTAGATAGCTAAGTCTCCAAATTATAGTTAAAGACGAAAGCATTGATGAGCAAGCGGTATGCTAGTAGGTGGCGACGGTTTAAAGATATATAAATAAATAGATAAATAGAGTCGTTAAATGCGAGAGTATTTAATAAATATTTTTAAGCCCTTTAAACAAAAAAAACAGACTTTTACCGTGGTATAAGTTTGGGAGGCCACGTTGGCACAAGTAACAAGGGATGGAATCGTTCTTTATGAAGGCTGTTCTCTGGATGCACCGTTGTGCAAGCTGTATGCCGGGCTGAAAACGATTTTCATGGTCAAAAAGAGGTCGCCGGAAAAGATTCAAGTGGTGATAAAGCCGATTAGTGGTGTTATGGTAGAATAGGATGCATATAAAGTGATGGTATTAAGAGCGGCTGGACTGAATTTTTTTTTTTCGAAGGTGAGCACTGTTACGGTTTATAATATAGGCCCTTAAACTTTCTAAACAAGGTAGTCCGTGCATCTATGCCAATAATGTTGATGTCAGGTCGAATATAACTAAGTAATTTGATGAATTAGAGACTTATCAATAGTTAATTTCAATATTTTTTAATATTTAGTTAATAAAGATTTATTAATAATTCAACGATACTGTCGTCTATTTTAGGTGTTTGTAAATAGTTCACGTAGCTAAAAGTCTTCCTTTTCCTACCTGTAAATAGTAGATGTAGAGGCAGGACCCTTTAAAAAATATTTCCTTTACCATAATGTTATCGTAAAGCGTAACTAGAAAGTAGTTTTTTTTCTTTTACTTAGTTTATCGGTTTTCAATTTAATAAGTTAGGATATGTGTTGTTAGATATTTATCGTTGTAATGTAGTTGATTTGAATTGATGGTGAAGTAATTGATGTTGCATTAAAAGTGTTGATATTGTTTCTTCTAAGTTTAGCAGACCGCTAACCGGTTTGAATTCTAATTTGTACAAGCTACTGTTTGGCTCGTACCCCTAGTCTGAATTGAGAACTCTGTTGATAGAGCTTAGACGTTGTAACGTTGTCGATTCGATTGGTCGAAGTAACAGTAGTATTGCAGTAGTCAGATGGTGGATGTATTGTTCTAGGTTTGGTAGACCGCTAGCCGGTCTGCACTGTAATTTGTATGGTCAACTGCTTGTTCCGTGCCCTAGAGTGAAGTGCAGCGCACTGTACTCGACTTACAACCAATGCAGTAAGTCTCCACAGAGCAATACACTTGCGGTACAGTCAACTTTACTGCAAGTAAAGTTGACCTACTGCACTGCATGTAATATTATTCCAACAAACTCCCTGTAAATTAGTGCAATTAAGTTGATTTTACTGCAATTGACTGCTGTTCCAACAGTTTCTTATATAAACATACCAATATTGAAACCGGTTATTATACCGTAAATTTTGGAATTAAATAAGTTACGTGTAACTTTTTTCTGTTTAATTGTAATATAATCAATTTAATTACGATTAATAGAAAACCCGTCGTTTTATAATTTATATTTGTTCCTTATTATCATGAGAAGTTCGATTTGAGACGATAGGCTAGTATTATTTGTAAATGAGCCATGCGTAAAAATCATGAACTTAAATTTCTACGAGTTGACGAGGAATGCATTTATTCTTCAGTATAATTTTTTATGTCTTACTCGAATTCTTCATTTAAACCATCGAAATCCTAATTAATGAGGCCTTGAGCTTAGAATGTAACTAACAAATTATACGATGCTTTTGATTAGCACAAAGTTTCAATGTAATTAGCACGAATACATTGCTTCAAAAGTTACTTGGTCCTGATAACATTAACTTTGTCGATCTTAATCAGGATATTTCCTTACAGGTTTTAACGAAAGCTAAGATATATAATATCAACATTATTAATACTATATATATAAATTAACAATTAGTTTCAATGTATGTATTTATCTTAAACTAAAGTTGTAATAGATTTGTAATTCTCAATCTTCTAATCCTTAATCACACCTTACCTCACTACTACAAAACCAAAAATTCAAACAAAAACAAAATCGTTAATCTACATTCGTACTATACCAAAAAAATTATTTTTTTGATGTAATTCATAGTCATAGATTATAAGTTCAAATTTTCCTATCTATTTTGAACTTAAAATGCTTCTAGTAAATTTTCAATCAATAGACACCTACCTGAGACGATTCATGTAATATTTCAATGCATCGTATAACTGCTTATCAAGGGTGTTAGCCACGGAGTTGTTAAGGTAACTTTACCCAAAATATCAATCAAAAATTGATGGCAAACTACGTTTACGCTCAAATAATATAATTTATATCAAGGGTAAACTTTCTATTAGTATCTGCCGCCAAATATTCTCCCAAAATAAAAACTAAATGTTAACTTATTTTCTGAATTGTTGGCAATTTCAAAATGATTTAATACTTACTTTTATCCCCGTATTTTTAAATACTCAATCCCAAGTTTCAGTACAACTTCACATTGACTCTTTACTCAACTTCATAAACTATTTTTGACTCAAGAATTGTAAGTTTAAAGAAGTTGAAATTGATATCGCGTTTAAGCTAAAATTGAAAAAACTCCTCCTATAGGAAGTTTGTTAATTTAAACCCTATGGCTTTTATTGAAAGTCTACACAAGGTTTTAATAATTCTTCATATATGAAAGTAGACTACCAAATCTTAACTATCTTTTCCCTTTTCTAATAACCTAAGTAATTTTATATATAAGTCATGGATTATATTCCTTATTCTCCACCATATGATTTCAATCTGTTAGTGGGTGGCTATGTCGCCGCTTTTCTCTTGGCTTATTAAACAATAATGCAGGTGGTTTTTAATAATGAATTCGCTCGGTGTAGAATCCTTTATCGATAATCGCCCTAATATCAAATTTAAGTTAAATTATACGAAATAATGTAAACCCATTAATAATTAAAATAATTGGTTGTAGGTTCAACTTCTTGAAGATTGAAAATAGGTTATTTATTTACCTGACTAACATCACATTAAGTCTTTACTTTAAAACAATGAAATATATACATTAATTATACATATACTATTTCTGACGTTATAGGTATTATTTACTTGAGTATTTTTTGTAAAGTTTCATTAAGGCCCTTCTGTAAGTGCTGACCTTTTTTGATTTTTTTTGATGGGGATATTCGATAAACGAGGATATACACTAAACACCATTAAGGTTGGTATCAGACCGTTAAGGCTTACATTATCATTTAGTCTCTTGACAGTTATTTCAAGTTCCGTAATTTGATAATAAATGTTTTTAATATAATAAGTAAAAGTATTATACTTCCTTTGAAGTAAAGTGTATACCCTCTTCACTCTCTTAATTCTTCAGTAGTATTTAACAAATTCCTATTATTTTAATATTAGTTTACAATTCTATTATCGTAAGATTGATGACAATATTACAGGGGATAATATTTACAGGTTAAAAGGAAGTATTAATTTGCATCATTCTCAAAGCATTTTTAATATGTTTCGTTAATATCGATATAAATAATTCAATTTCGTGGAAAAAGGTTACTGAGTTTACAACGTCAAAGATTAATATATTATTCAAGGAAATAAAGTTAGATAAAACTCATAATTAAAACCTTTATCGTTTTCGAAAGTAAATTCACACGTTTTAAATACTTTATTATAGGTTTTTTTGGTAGGACTTTATCGTTTCAATGTAGTCGATTCGAATAGTAGTCGAAGTCATTAGTGTATTGCATTAAACGTAGTAATGTAGTTACTTATAAATTTGGTATACCGCTAGCCAATCTGCATACTGATCTATATGTACAGTCGTTTGGCCAGGACTCTAAGTTAAATTTGATATTTCCTATAATTAACTTTCAGTCAATGCAATCCATTTACATTAATATAGTAAACGTTTAGTAGTATAGTTAACTTACATTCAGTAGAATTGATCTAGCTGTACTATAAGTAACTATTATTATAATATTAACCATATTTTTTGTGCATTTGTGCTAGTGTAATCAATTACTATTTTATTGTAATTTATGAAATTCTTCCCAATTTTGTTGGAAATACCCCTATCAATTCCAGTTTGTTAAGCAATTTAATTGACTTTAATTACCGATCTTTTCCCCCCAGTTTCAGGTATCAACTTCCTCATTCCTACATATACGTCTTTCATTACCAACTTGAAAGTTACCAATCCTATATTTTTGCCAATAAGTTTAGGTTTGCCTCTTGTATATAGTAATGCTTCAACAGTTTTTGAATTATCTACGATATCCCTATTCTGTCGCGTTATATTCCGACTGGTTTACGTATCCCTTTATCTGTACGGTTAGTCAATTTCTATTCATTGACTTTTTATTGGGTTATTAGGCGTCACCTTGATTACAGCGTTGATGAAGTTGTTTTTGTTATCAATTTACCTCAATTCGCTAATATATTCAAATCTTATATACTTTTCTCAATGCTATTTAGTTTATTATTAAACATTTTCCATTAGTTATATCTCATTTGAAAATATACTCGTGAAGTTTTTGGGAAATAATTCAAACGACAATAGATATCGGAGGTAATTATTGTTATTTAATAGTAATCTTTAACATGACGTTTATTATAATATCGATATTAGATTCTGCCATTATACCGTAAACCTTCGATGTTAATACACTTCGTGTTACACGTTTATATTTAACGGATGTTCAGTATACAAGGCGTCTAGTAATTGTAGATCGCCTATAGAACCTGTTTTTATTGATTAGTATGATAACGAATCCAATCTAAAAGCTAAAGTTGATATTATTTGTAAAAAAGCTGTCCATAAAAATTATCAACTTCTTTATAATTAAGTTCACCAGTATTATATTCATACATTAATCCGAGAAATCTATTTTCTGTTTAATACCTTAATTTCACCTATTTAGTCTTGATTTACTAGACTTTGGATGTACACTATAATTGATACGTTATACGATACCTCCGGTTTATATAATATAGCGATATAAACCGCTTGAGTTCTTTGCTCAAGGTATTGTTAGAGTCTTACTTCGTTATTTTAGTCAATATTCACTAAGATTATATCTTATCCTTTTTAAATCGAATCAAATTATATAATACGGACGTTATTAATATTATAGATGTGAATTTACTATCCGTTAAAATATATTGATATGCTTTTAGTTCACTTATTCATCAAATTATACGTCTTAAAACCTAAATCTTCAATAACACGATATTAATCCAATATGAACCAAGTATTCCGTAAAAAAAGTATATAATTAATTTACATGTTTACTTTATGGAAGTTTCCACTTTATGTGATCAATACTTATGGATTAAATATAAAAGTTTCTGTGTGTAAATTATTTATCAAGTTCGTTTGATACGTTCAAAATCAATCGATACTTTTCTTAGATAATATGTGAAAAGATTTATTTATTGTATTACTATTTTGGTAGGAAATTTGTCTCTTATCTGTGCTGGTAGTTTCAATAGTATAATCTGATGAAAACCGGTTACTAATTGAATATAATCTTACTAAATGTTACGGTTATTAAGGGTAAACTTATTATTTTCGACATCAGTTAAACTAGCAATAATGGCGTCGATTAAATTATAACTGATTTTCTGAAGTGTAAACGATTATGTGGGTATTCAGTCTTTGCCTTTACTATCGTATATTTAAGAGATTGGCTTTTATTCCTCGTTCACTCGATCTATAGGTTTATCTTCAACTTTGTAAATCATTTGTAACTTGAAAATAGTTACGGTTTGACTTTTGAATTATGTTAGTGACGTAATTTAAACTAGTTTTTAGGTAAAGAAGTTGTTAATTTTTATACAGTTACTTTTTTCAAAAAAAAACCTGACATATTAATAATGACTTTTAAATGCATTTCAAAGACCAGTTCGTTATTAGACTTTTTTCTTTTAGATAGCCAGAGTGTGGTGTATATTTTCCCTGGTTTTTAGATCTTTTTGCAGTCCTCCTTTTCAGGGTAACTTCTTTTTGTATGGTTTTCTACGCTTTCGTCGTTTTAAAGGCTTTTTAATGACCGGTTCGGGAGGGTTGTGTCAGCTAATCAGTTTGATTTCAGGATTTTTATTAGATTTGATGGTTTTTTTTTACGGTTTGACTTGCATGATGCGGAAGATAATAAGACCATTAGTGGTTTTAATTATGAAATTTGTGTTGTTGTATTTATTATTTTGTAAGGGTTATTTCATTTTCCTATCTCTCTTCATATTATGATTTTACTTTGAAAAGGTGGAGATAGTATATTTATTATCGATAGTTCGTTTTTAGTATTGCGGGCGTCATTGATATAACTGCTTGCGGATTCCTTTCTTAGTTTTCCATGTTTCTGTTATGTATTGAAGCTCATTCTTTGGTATTTCACGGTAGTGACGATTTGTTTATTATGTGTGGGTAAGTTTTAAATAATCATATCGTTGCTATTAGATCATTGAAAAAAATAGTATCGCTAAGGCCTTTTATTGCCATTTTAAATTTTGAACCCGAGTTTGTAAAACTGCTAATCTTCAAAACAATATTGTAAACTTTACGAAAAAAATGCGTATACAATTTCAATCTCACCGATACTTTAATGAATTTTAATGAAAATTATTTATGTAAAATTCATATTGATTTAACATTAACTTATAATTTTATATTTGTAAACTTGGTATTCGTCCGTTAGGTTTTTAAGTCAACGTATAAAAAAAAACAGTATATTATGTCAAAGTTGTAGATAGATAAGTAAGTTAAAAGAATACGAAGTATCTGGAGAGTGAAAGCCTTAGATGAGAGCTTATAAGCTCTTACCTAGAGCGTAAAACTCTACCATGCACTCCCTTAACGTGCTTCCTGGAGCGTGGCACACTATTATGCACTTCGAAAACGTGGTTTCCTACTCTTGCTAACTATAGTAATATGTAATAATATCTATACTGATAATTTTTGTTTTTGTTTTAGAGTTCAGTATCTATACTTTAGTAAGAATAATGTATTTTGCCAAGCCTATAATTATGTATTCGGCAGTGATAGAAATGTAGGTTGTAATTTCTTTTAGAAGGTTGTTTTGGAAGGTTGTTAAACCTTATAGAGATTTGATTGTCGATGTCACATATCATAGAGAAATTATAAATTAATACATCGCTATTGGTCTATACAAAACCTTTATTTATAACGACGTATAAATACTTGCTAGATAAGCATCTAATCAGCTATACAGCGCTTTCGTATTACTTAATCACTTAATTAATTAACTATATCACATTTTTGTATATTCGCGGTAAGGTTTAATCGTATTATATAATATATCTCATAAAAATCGTAATAAGAGGCGTCGTTTAGCGTGATAGCGCCGACGAACTGTAATAGCTATAGCCGCCTCTCGTATTAACGCCCCTACTAGTAACCATTTTCCTTTCCGCTCCACCTCCCCCACCACGGATACTCTCCCTTACTCTTTTCCTCTCCCCTCTAATTTTCCTTTCCCCTTCCCGCTTTTTCCGTAATAGTAATAATATTAAAAACAGAATTGGGAAAAGCTTGAAGTTATTAACTTTATTTCGTCGCTGCAACTCAAGACCTTGCTATCATTTGTGGCGTCGCTAAATCGTCGTAGGCGTAGTATCAGCAAAGTATAATGCAGTATGTAATACTTATCTTTTTGAATTATAATATAATAATTATAGCGTAAACGAGGCGGAGATAACAAAGCGGGCTCGTCACTTCGAAACGCAACTGGTTAGGGTACGTTGCGAGGTCTTTTTGGCGCATAAAATGCTAGAGTGACATATTAAAGCGAACGTTACCATCCCGCCAATAACAACTCTTTACATGCCGTGCGTTACTTTCACTGCTACGGGTAAGTCGTTTAGCGAGTACCGATACAATAATAGTGTATCCGCGCGTTATTACCGCTATAAGTGGAATGATAACAGATACATCCCTGTGTATATGATATTGGAGCCGTTTGTGGAGGCCCTACTCCAAGCCCACTGTATACACCATAACTTAATTTACTATAATAATATGCAATCCGGTGCTTTAATTTATTCTACTCGCGTAATATATAATTAGGGTCTTGCTTATTTGTCATCCACTCCCTTAATATATAATATGGAGCTTACTTCATTCGTATCTACTCCTTTAATACGCAATCTGAGACTTAGTTTATTTATTCCCAAGTTTTCAATACGCAATCCAGGGCTTGCGTTAATATTTCGATAAACGTTAACCAGTAGCCTATAAAAACCGCCAATGCTATTGCGGTGTAACGCACCAGCTTACGCCTAGCTACGTAAACCTATTTAACGACGTTTTTGCTAGGCGTTGCGAAAAAGGCGACTTAGATTATTACCATTTGCCAGCAAGCATATGGGTTAAAGCGTGGGGTGCGCCTAACCTTTATCGGGGTAGCGACGCTAGCGGTAATATCGACAACGACGGCGGTAAGGATGACAACGGCGACCACAAAAATAACAATGACGATAATGAGAATGATGTTACGCCCTTTTGCTTTTTTTTATGACAGCGAATAGTTGCTTTGATTTTACTGTTTGACCGGTAAAACCGGTATATATGTAAATAATTGGATAATGCAAATAATTGAACAATAAAATTGCATTGAAAAATTCAAAACGCATAACGAAAATAACAAATAGTAAATATAAGAAGTGGGAAATGCACTTTTGAACGGTAAATAACCCATTGAAAAAGTGAAATATTTAATGTAAATGGTTAATAGTAAATATTAAGAGTGAAAATATGCTAGCCAAGTGGCAAATAATCCATTCAAATAGTGAGATGTGTAATACAAGCGACAAATGATGAATCTAGAACGTGAAATACAAAGAAAAATTCGTAGAAAAGCATTAAGAAACGTTGCCTATCGGGGCTAGGTCATATGACTTTTTCAGAAATATCGACGAACGGAGTATTGGTAGATATAAAAGCTTCTAATGCGCTATTTGAAGTACTTTATATTGGCCTTCGTCGTTTTAATGTCCTTATTCGGGGCACACCTTTGTAATTTGTAAACTTTCATTCTCAGCCTTTCTATATACGAAAATATTTTATCGTTTTTATTAGTGGGAAATCGACGTAACAGAAAGTATGTGGTATAGTATACGGGCATTGGTTCGTAAAGTTCGTATGGCTTTTTATCGTATCTTATATTTCGTTCGGGAGCGCCATCCTTCCTTTCTGAGACGATTTTGACGCTGTCAGGAGGGCTGTATCTCCTATTTGGGGAGTAAGTATATCCGTAGATATCGAATGGATCTAAGGTGTTTTCGATATAGTCAAAAGAGTTAACTCTCCTATTACCCCTTATGTGCCCCTCGGAAGCGCTATCTCTTTCGTTTGGAGCGATTTTGTTGCGATCCGAGGGGGCTGTATTTCTTGTGCCTTTTTGGGGCATTACCGATTCTTATGTGTTATTCAGAAGCGTTGTCTCCCTCTTTTGGTGCGCTCTTATTACGGTTCGGAGGGCTGTCTCTCTTATGCTTTTTTAGGGTACTGTCGTTTCTCATATGACCTTTGGAAGCGTCATTCTATTGTTTTGCGGCGCTTGTAGTTTGGTTGAAAGGGTTGTTATTCTTGGCTAGAGAGTGAATGTTTGTGTAGTTATTGAATTCCTCCTTCATTAGGTTGCCCGATTTTTCATCCTTTTCCAAAATATTTGCCAGAACGGATGAGTCTTGAACTTGAGTAGAGGATGCCCTTTACGGCACTTTCTCCTTTTGAATACGAGTGGAAGATGACCCTTGCAGTTTTGCCTCCTTTTGAATCCAAGTGAAGGATAACCTTTATGGCTCTTCCTCTTTTTGAACTTGAGTGCCGGATGACTCTTACGGTTCTTCCTCCTTTTGAATTCCAATGGAGGATAACTTTTGCAGTTTTTCCTCCTTTCATATTGGAGTGGAGAATGACCTTTACAATCCTTACTCTTTTTACGTAGATTCTTCGTTTTGTGTACGTAAGATGTTCACATACATTTCTTTAATAAACTATTTGTTGTCATTAGCCAACCAATATCTTTTTATGAAGTTCACCTTCAATTTTTTTTTAATTTGATATTTTAGAGATGTACTGTAGTAAATACCGCTTTTGCTATACGAGCGTTTTTGCCACCGGCTATATTAATTCATCTAGTCTGTAGTTGTAGTTGTAGTACTTTAGAAATTAAGTAGTCTACTATACGCCATATTTTTGACGTTGAATTCGAAAAATCATTTCGAAATTTATGGAATATATTGAGCTCTTTAATCTTCTCATTCCAATAGCGATAAATAGCGTTTATAATGTATGCATTCGTAATCCACAGGCGTTTCGATATCTCATAAGTTTGAATTAACAAGTTTCAAAACGTATTTTCAAAGTGTTATATGCTGAAATACAAGGTTTATGTATTCGTTGGCTTTAGTAAGGCTTATTAATAATGCTATAGAAATACTAAATGTATTGTAGCGCTTTAGAAACAATTGTGGTCGTTCGCAAAATTTATTGGAGCGCTTTGGAAACTGTTATCGTCGCTTCCAAAATATGCATAAGCGGTTTCAATACTCGTATGATATAGTAATTAAGATCCAAGTGCGTTTCAAATGATGTAATTAAAGGGGGTTTGAAATAAAATAATACAAATAAAAACGTGTAATATGTAAATGAAAGATAGATGAGATGTAAAAAAACATTCCAAATTAGCTATTTAGCGCTTGTAAGTACAAATGAAATGAAAACGAGATGTAATTAAGCGTTTTAAACTAGTTGTTTAGCATTTACTAATATTGTATTAGCCAAGTGATTAGTGATTTTAAACGTTTCAAAAATCAACTTAAAGAAGTGGTGTATAAAGAGAAAAAAACAGGGTCTCAAATAGTGTAATTTGCAGTGTAGTTTAGTTTAATTCAAGTAAGAAGCGTAAGAAAGATGGTTTAAAGTTAATCTATAGTGCCAAATAAATAAGACTAAGTATAACCAGTATGTATAAACCATTTGCAATATTTGTAGGGGTTAACTAATGCCTTTATACTGTGTACTAACTTTATAGGTTAGTACAACGGATAGAATTTGAAGATTGATAAGTTAAGTAACAACTTAAGAGTTATTAGGCTAATACTACTACCCAACTTGTATATTGAATATATTAGCAAACAATGAAAAACTTGGCGACATATTAGCAAATAATAAAAAACTTATACTTGGAATTCAATACAATGGTTATTAGGGTTATGAATTAAATGTTCAAAGTTGTAGGCAGTAATACTTCACAATTAGTCTATAAAAAAGGTGTAATCTCTATCGATATCAAAAGGTTATATATTAATATGCATTAGTATAAAAAGTTATTAATATTTAATTATGATTAATTATCAGAGTTTTATCTTAATAATAAAATACCCATTTCGCAGAAGGCATAGGTTAAATACTAGCTTATAGTAATTTAGGTATGGACCGTCTAGCGGTTCGCCAAATTTAGCACTATTATCTACTTTCAAATAATGTAATACCACCACCACATACTTCGACCATGATTCGAATCGACTACCGTTGCAACAACTGAAGGCCTACCAACAGAAGCCACATATTCTACTGTACCACTTGGTAGGTCCCTGTGGTCCTAACCAAAAACGATATGGTGTGTGCACAAGCCAGGATCCAAAGTACATGACAGGGATATAAAAACAGGCCTCATACTAGCGCGCGCGTTTTTTTGTCAATGGCGTCACTTCCAACAGCAACGAAGCTAGCCTTCATCCCCCCCCCCCCCACACATCCTTCACCAAGCACATCCATCCACCACCCATGCAGCCTAATCCAGCAATCTCCAACGACCTAATCAAGACCTCGTCCCCAGCTTTCACTGCCACCCACCCATTACTTTCACACCCGCCGCCGCGCATCATGCCCCCGATCCGCCTCCGCCGCC